>PVJH01000622.1:0-283378 GCA_004026705.1 Nesogale talazaci
CTCCAGTGAGGGGACATCATGTCTAGAGCTATTGTTGGTGCTCTCTGTACCTTAACAGCTCCATACAGAGCTTGGTGTGCCAGTATGGGGTCTAGCCCTTCACTTTCTCTTTTTCCTTCTTGGTTTGCTTCCATGTGGGCATGGTATGACAGCCCCTGTCTCCAACCTGCAGAATTAGTGTTTTCCTCTGTAGCACATTCTTCTAGGGAGAGACTCTGACTGGGACCAGCCCCGTCGACCTCTATGTTCATGAGTTTCTCCATTTGATTACGTTGTCTTCAAGGTTTGGTGCACCATGGTGGAGTCTGAACTCACACTCCCATTTCTGTGGAGACATAAACAATACCCTCCCCCTGAGTGGATTAGTGCCCTCCTCTCCTAATGCCGCCATTTCCCTCTTTTCTCCCTCCATTTTGTCCTCCCCATCTTCTTTCCCCTCTTTATGTTGGGATGACATGTACAATCTTGGGTTTGGCCTGTCTCACACCTGACTGCCTGTGCTTCAACCTGTGTTGTGTGAGATCAGTAGCTTTTCTTCTATACCTACTGTGCTGATTATACTTACCTTAGACGACTCTTGTTGTGCTTGTCCTTTTGTGACTGGCTTAACTTCCCTTAGCATAATTTCCTCCAACTCTTCCCATGAGAAGACGGGCTTCATGTGGTCATCCGTGCATAATACTTCATTGTGTGTATGTGCCAGAGCTTTCTAATCCATTTGTCTATTGATGGAAATTTAGGTGGTTTCTAACACTTTGTGTTTGTGAATTGTTATGCAATAAACATTGCAGTACAGAAGACTGGTCATGATCTATTTCTTACCTCTTCTGAGTATGTGCCCAGGAGAGGGATTGCGGGGTCTTAAGGTAACTTGATTTCTAACTTGATTTTTAACTGTCACCAGATCACTGTCCGCACAGGCTGTACAAATCTAGATGACCAACAGGAGTGGAGGAGAGTTCCTAACTTGTCACATCCCCTCCAACATTTGTTGTTCTGATTTTCTGATTTGGATTATCTTCAAGGGTGTTAGGTAGTATCTCATGACTGTTTTCATTTGCATTTATCTGATGGCTAATGATTGGGAGAATTTTCTCATGTGTTTATTGACCATTCAGGTCTTCTTCCTGGTGAAATTCTGTTCAGGTCTTTCACCTACTTCCTCAGGGGGCTACCGTTTTCTTCTTTTTTCAGGCTAGGATGGTAATGTAGATTTTAGTTATAAGTCTTTGTTGTGTGATGATTAGTTTTCATTCCGTTTCATTTTCTTCTTCTTTGGATGACACACAGCTGATACTTTAAAATGTTCACAGTGTCAAAGAAACCATACTCAGTCATATCAGATTAGCTAATTTTCCACACGAACAAGGTGCAGGCAGGGTGGGAAAATAACCTGACCTTGTTCTTGAGATCAGAGATGCTCCAGAGCATGAAAGGGAAGTCCCAATGGGCAAGAGAATTCAGTGGGAAGAAAACTTTTCCCCTCTCTCACCAGTTCAATTCATATTGCTTAATCATTTTCTTATCACTGAGTATTACATATTTACACAGGTGCATCTCAGACTTATTTGCTGGGAAGCTGCTCCTGGAAGCAAAGCGCTGTGACTGAGCTTTGGGGATGCAGTCCAGCTGGGGTCTGACAGGTAAAGAATTATCTCTAATCGAAGTCTAAATTAATGCAGATTCTTCAGGGTCTGATGCTGAAAGGAGCAAGGGTTATAGGGGCAGTCTGGAGTATCAAGAGAAATAAGAGCTGGGAAATCTACTCTTAGATGTAAACAACAAAGAAAAGAATTTAGCAAGGACAAGACCCCAGCTGCCACTATATGTATTATAGTCAGAGACCTCTGTTAGGACCTCAATTGCTCTCCCAGTGTGACATAATTAGCTTCGATGCCTCAGGAGCCTCTTTGGGTCCCTATGTCTGAGGTGGAAGATACTCCAGGTCCTTTTCAGCTCTGAGAACCAGTTGTCATAGAATCCTTTGCAATTCACAGGGACCAAATGACTATGCACAGAACTGTGCTCTGCACAGTTTTTAGGAGTAGGTTCTTTTGGAAGCAGATCACCAGGCCTTTCTTCTGAGGTACTTGTGGATGGACTTGAACCTCTAACCTTTCAGTTAGCACCGAAGCACATTAATTGTTTGCATCACCTATGGAGTAACCCCATTTTGTTATGTGGATTCAGACTTCATGAAATAAATAGGTGAAAACCTCTTTCTCTGGACTCTGTGATAACCTACATATGGCTTACCATAAAAATCAAGAATACGTATGTTTACCCTGTAAGACCAAACTCTATACCCAGAGTTTATGATGAGAACAGACTGAGATGGAAGGCCAGTGCATGTTGTCTTGGAGCCAGTGGAAATCGGTGGAGATTTTCATGAGTTAGTATGAAGGATACCATTCCTCAGACCTGGACTCCTACATGATGTATTAGGGAGCATTGAGGACATTTATTTAAATGTCAGCCTTTTCTGGCTCTAGAAATCCTTTCAGCCTTTTTTTTTTTTTTTGCAGGTCATTTTTCAGCTTCCTGGTAATGAAGAAAACAGGTCTGATAATTTTCAAGAATATACTCAGGAAATGTGTGCAGCATGACTACAGCTTTCAAACAGTTGACAAGAAATCCCATTCAATCCATGTTGAAATGATGCCTGAAGACACCTTTTGTGTTTTGGGACTAGTCAGGAAAGTTCTATCAGCCACAACAAGGCCATATTTTGGCTGCTTTTCATCAATTTGACTTGGGTAGGTTTTTTTTTTTTTTTTTTTTCACTCTCTTCCTTCTGCCTCTTGTAAAAGCATTTGGCTTGGAAGCAAAAAAGAATTTTTAAACTGTAACTCAGAGAATTCTCTTATTGTGCCTCATAAAGTGTATGCTGAAGAATCTACCTTATGGTCTGGCTCCTGGCAAGGAGACTCCCCTGCACCAGGGGAGAATGTTAATTGACCACGTGGGACCCTATTATTCTCTGTCTCAGCCTGTAATGAGATGTGTTCTTCCTGGCACAGAGCGGAATTCTCACCAGCGCCTACCACCGTGAGGTGGTCTGAAGGGGTACAGCACCCAGTACGCTAGATGAACTAGGTTTACTTCTGTTTGCTGACGATTCTGTGGGGAACCATTCCACATGGGTGCTGAAAACATGTGAGACTGGTCACTACAGATTAGTAAGTAAGCCAGCATAAACCTGTGCTTTGCTTCTTTTCTCTGGCCTCTGTTCCTACCAGGGACTGAACATTTGAAAGCAGGATTTGGGTCTCTATAGGAAGAGACTGCGGAGGTGGGGCTGATTCAATTTGGCAGCCATACCTGAAAGCAGAATCTTGGGTGTGGCGACAAAAAAGGTGAGACAGTTCATTGTACATGAGTAAGCACAAGTAAACCAGTGCTAACCTTTTGGGAATTTGATGCTGGGTCTGAAAGAAATGCCCATTTTCTTGTCAGCGCCCCAATGACCACAATCCAAAAGAAAACCCCCAACTTCTTAAGGAAATGGTTCTGAAGGACTGAGGTCTTAGTGGATGCTCTGCTATGTGCTGACTCAGGGAACTTAGGGCAACATACTGAATACATTTTCAAGCTTGGGAAATGGCTGGTTTAATAATTCAAGATGCTTTTAAGTTACAAAAAAACCATGCATAAAACAAATAAACCTTCCTTTCCAAAAGTGAGGCTGAACAGCAAGCCACTTCTGAAATGGAAAAACTCAGAGCTTGCAATCAGATGGAAATTCAGCTCTATGAAGCTCTTAAACAATTAACAAAGAAATTGACTACCCTCTAGCACAAATGGATACATGGAAATATCTATTTCCTTACTTGAAAGGTCTCAGATGAAAAAGGAAACACCAAGTCAGTGCTCCAGGTGGGTTTTCTGCTGGGCATTAGACATCTCCGTCTCACTGTTTCCAGAGAGAGTTTCCAAGTGTTCTCTAATCAGGAATGCTTTTCAGTTTTTGTTTTGCTTTTGTTTTAGTATGACTACAGAGCAGACACTGACGTATATGTCTGGGCTTTGGAACCTTGGCATTTTTAATGTTTTATGCTGGGTAATTCTTTGCTGAAGTGGTTGCCCTCTGCATTACAGACTGTTAGCATTATCCACCATGTCTACTCATTAGATGTCAGTAGCAGTCCCCCAAGTGTGACGACCAAAATTGTCTGCAGGTATTACTGAGTATCCTCTAGGGAGCCAACTGGCCATGAGTTAAGAGTGCACTTTACTTACCTTTAATTATTCGATTGCAAATGTTCCCTGTGAGATAGGTGTTATAATTAGCCTCTCCTTTCCTCCTAGTTTATAGTTAAAAATAACAAAGTGTCTTGGCTCTCTTCTGTTGCTCTAACAGAAATGCCTCCAATGTATTGCTCTATGAAACAGAAATGTATTCTCTCACAGCTAAAAAGGCTGGGAGTCCAAATTCAAGGTGCCATCTCTAGAGGGAGGTTTTCTATCTCTGTAAATTCTAAGGGAAAGTCATTGTCTCCTTTCAACATCTGTGGATCTGGTGTCCATTAGAAACTTCCAATGGCTGAGCCCCAGTGGTGTAAGTGGTTGAATGTGGAACTGCAGCCCGCGGGCTTGGCGGTTCAAATCCAGCGGCGCCTCTCAGGAGCAGTGCTGGGTACCTCCCACAACCACCAGAGGGCAGTGATGCCCCCCCCAAAAAAAAACAAAGCAAACAAACAACAACAAAAAAAACAATAAAACTATTATTTAAAAAAAAAAGAAACTTCCATGAGTCTTGGCATCAAACTTCCCTTGACTATGTCTAGGAGGTTCTCAGCACAGGGACCTTGGGTCCATAGGCCATGCTTCACTCTTGGCCCTTCTTTTTGCTGGTAGTATGTGCCCCCTTCTGTACTCCCTTTTCTTTTGTCTCATGAGATAAAAGGCAATACAGGTCACACCTCAGGAAAACTTCCCTTCACTACCTGGGCAGAGGAATTGCATCCCACCCTAATATCCTTACAACTTTTTGGCTGAGCACATCAGAATATATCCTAGGAATGATTACCTCATTACATAATTGTTGAATCATATCATGGTAAAGCTCCCAGACCACTTGACTGAGCCATACCTTGGGGAGACACAATTCAATCCACATTATGCAGGGTTGACTGATGTGTTCAAGTTCACAATGTCCACTTCAACCCCTACCATCGAGTCAATTCTGACTCATAGGGGCCGTATAGAACAGAGGAGAAGTGTCTCTTCTTGGGGTTTCAGAGGTAAGAGATCTTCAGAAGAGCTGCCCGCCTCTGCTTTCTTCCAGGAGGTGGCTGGTGGTTGCAAACAGCTGACCTTGAGCTTAGCAGCATCATGCATATCCCATTACGCACTAATTTCCTTAAGTTCAAAGTCTAGTCATTGGTAAGTGCAGGGCTTCAACTGGGTCATCAGAACTCACACTCTTTGTCTCAGCACTGTGCTAACAACCCGAAGCCATCCAGTTGGTTCCACCTCAAAGTGACCCCTTGGGCTTCTAAGTGGAACTGCCTTTCTGAGTAGAGTTCACCCCTGTGACCTTGTCGGAGCAGTGGTCAAGCCTTTCTTCCAAAGCGATGGGATACGTTCAGGCTGCTTACTATTTTGGTAATTACTTAAAATTTGAGTTGGCAATATGAGTGTCCTCTCTACAGTCCCCAAATACAGAAACAATTACAGGCATACCTAGTTACATTGCATTTTATCATGCTTTGCAAATACTACATTGAATGTTTGTAGCAATTATCCCGTATCAAGAAAATCATTAGAGCTTTTTCAACAGCCTGTACTCACTCATGTTACTGCATCACATTTTGATAATCTATACAACATTCTAAACATCCTCATTGCTCTTGCACATGCAATGACTGTAGTATAATCTTGGTAATATAACTTTTATATGCATTGGAAAACAATAACAAAAATTGTGTGACCTGCATTATTGCAGAAGCATGGAACCAAACTGGCAACCTCTCCAAGCTTTGCTTGTAATAATTACCTTAAAAGAGTCATAAAATGATTCTATCCATATTTTCTCCCAATTTAAAGACACTCATTATACAGCAAAGAATGATTATACCAGGACGTGGACAACTGAGCCATATGTAAATACTGTTTGATCCTTAATACTTGCTCATTATTTGAACTAATTGGTTGGTCTAAAGAGATTTCATGACCCACCATAAAGCACACTAGCTGACAACATCCATGGTTTAATTTGGTGGAAAGAGAGTGAAATGTGAAAGTTAGAAACAGAAAGTTTTCTTTCTACAAACTCGGGAAATTTGGGGAAATCACTAATTTTTTTGCCCTCTGGTTTCTTGTCTGAAGAATAAAGGTAAACATAACAATCTTGCAAAATGCTGATAATGATAAGCTAATACGTGGAGTCTGTGATACAGACTGCAGTGTGTGTCTTAGATACTCAATATATGGTAACCATTGTTATATGATTCATTTAAGGGCTGTGAATAACACATGGGAAGTTCTTTCATTTTCATAAGGCTTTTGGAAGGAGAGAGATACTTAGTAATATTTATTTCTGCTTTCACTATGTGGCAAGTGCTTTACATGAATTATTTAATTTCATTCATCAAGCCCTTTCCCTGCTGGTTATACTAGACACCCTTCTTAGATTTCTTATCTATTATCTGTCTTCCTTACTTACAGGAAAACAAGGAATAAGTCTATTTAATTCACTGGTATAGCCCTAGTGCCTCATTCACTATTGGGTCTCAATTCATGGTTGTTGAATTAATAAACCAAAGGAATAAAGGAAAATCCTCTTATTAAAAATTTCTGGTCTTGTTTTATCAGGCCATTTGGATTTCTTCATGGATGCATCTCTTGGACTCCTTCATTTTTTTGGTCATTCCTAAAGCCACCATATTACTCTCAACCTTCATCACTGGATCATAGAAACAACATATTTCTCATGTAATTTTGTCACTTTCTCACACCCAGTAGCCCAAAAGAAGAAACAAAAGCAAATATCCATCAACAGATGAATGGATGTAATTTCTGTCACCTTCTCACCCATCCATGCTGATATAACCTCTGCATTATAAATTCTGTATAACTTCTAGGCTTTCTCTCTGCCTCAGCTTCTTCACCTGCCAAGTTAGAAGGATGGACTCCATTTGGTCTCCAAGGACCCTTCTAGAGCTTTCCTTTTCCAAAGCCCAACCTCTTGCAGCTGCTCATTTTTGAGTTAAATGATTGCTGAGAAAAAATTACCTGAGGAAGCTGTTTAATTGTAGTACCTTACACCACCCTTTCTGAAACTCAGGCAATGAAAGTCTTAGGTGGCATCACATGTAAAGCTAACTGAAAATTAATTAAAGACCTCAATCTGTAAAACACTCAGAAGACAGCATTAGGATACTGCTGTGAGATGTAGTCCTCAAGAATGAATTCTTTGAAACACAATTCACAGTAACCCCAAAGTAAATATCCATCCACAGATGTTTAGGTGCAAACAAAGAGAAGTAAAATGCTAACTCATGGGACAACAGAAATGAACTTTGAAAACAGCAAGTTTAAGAGATGTAAGTTGACCACAACGGGCTATATTAAACTCACTAGAATGCAACAATTAAAATAGGCAATGTATAGAATTTGGAGTTTATCAGCGGTTACCAGAGGCAGAGGAATAGAGGAAGAGGGATTTTTTTTAATCTTACTAGTGTGAAAATGGAGAGTGTGGCAATGGATATTGGTGAATGTGACACAGCAAGAATAATGTCATTATTTTAATTGAATTGTACAAGTGACAAATGCCGAAATGGCAAATGTTTTTGCTATATTTCTTTACAACAATAAGAAGAGGAGAAAAGAGGCCTGGAAAGACCTATTAGCTTATGAATTGGCACATGCATCATTAGTTTGTCATACTCTTTAGCTGCTTACATTCTGCTGAAAATCAGCAGGATTATCTTTGGACAGGTTTTAGCAAAGCTTCCACATTACAACAGACCAGGGAGAAAGGTCTGGCAATATACTTCCAAAATTCATGGAAACCCACTGAATCACAACAGAACTTTGTCCAATACGGAGCTAAAAGATGAGTTTCCTAGGGTTGTGGGCACTCAGCATACACTGTGTACTGCAACAATGGCATCAAACTACCAAAGGAAAGGAAGAGGGTGTAGGACTAGGCAACATTTTATTCTGTTTTACATAGGTCACCCTGAATCAAAGCCAACTAACCACAGCAAATAGAGGACAAACCCTACCTCGATAATGCAGAAGTAAAATTTGACAAGTTCAGTGTTTTCGAAAGTGGCTGATGCCACCCTTCTTGGGATAAGCCAGAGGGTTGCAAAATCAGATCGATCAATCAAACAAACAGACAAACTCATTGTCATCAAGTCGATGCCGACTCATACTGACCTTCTAGCACTGGGTAGAACTGTACTTTTTTGGCAGGCGAAGCAGATACCTATACTTTATTCTGGATTATGAGCTATAATATTGTTGCCAGGGGCTTGCTGAGTATTATTTTTTTAAAGGGGAAAGTAGGCCAAACAAGATTGGGAACCTGTGGATTAGATTATATCATGTAGCAAAAAAGTTCAGGACGACCTGTGCCAGGAACGTGATACTCATTAGCTCCTCTGACTGCCATGTCTAACTGCACAAGGTGGGTATAGGTAAGCAGCACCCCCATGTTGCAAGCCTAAGGGTCATATCCATGAGGGAGGGGAACTCAGGCCTTTGCTGCTAAGGAGAAAGCATCAGCAAAGGTGACAGACTTTGATGATATTTTCCAATTTCCCATGGTCTGGTAATTGATGTTTCAGTCACGTATCGAACAGAGTGACCTTTGTGTTATTGCTCCTTCTCCAATGTCTTTTCATTTTCATGGAAACAACTGTCTTGCCAATATGCTACCATAATAGATGATTGAAGATATGCCCTTCTTTGTGAATGTGCTCAAGGAAATCCATTTCTCACTTCCCTCTTACTTTCCGATATGCCACGAGGAGAGAAGATCAAAATAAAAGGCATCAAAGAATTCTTCTATGAAAATCTCAGCAGGAAATAATCCATCAACCTTTGAGATAGTCAGTGAGACTCTTAAAATCAGGGTGACTTGCTGCATACTAAATCATAACTAATGTCAAACTAGAAACAAACCTTAGGGCAGGTAACACTGACCAAGATGGAAAATTGGATTTCAAAAGTTAAATGTGGATTTAGAATTTAACCAAGGAAATGTGTCTTCTAATAATAAAAACTGATATCCTCATTAAAATATTCTTGGCATTAAGTGTGGTGGCATCACCTGGAAAGATTGTGTTCCCCAAGATTTTTAGCAACATAGGCTTTGATTTGGGGTTTGCTCACTATTCCTCCTTCGAAGATTCATTTTCAGAGGAAGCTTATAATGCGTCAATGTCCGGTACCAAGGATGTCACTTGTTTCTCATAAAGATGCAGAAAACAGCATGCTAGAAGACAAGATGACACTGGGAGACTCAATATACTTCGGAGACTCATGGGCCAGGATCTACTTATTTGATTTTCTTTTCGGCCTTTAATTCCTCAGTTGTAATGGGAATATTAAACAGTATTTTGAAGACATATCATAATTTGACATATAATACATATTCTTTACTCAGGATAAAATGAATCCTGGTGACAATCATTACAGAACTCAGCTGCTAACCCCAAAGTTGGCAATTCAAATCCAGATCAACTGCTCCATGGAAGAATTGTGGCGATCTGCTTCATAAAGATTTATAGCCTCTAAAGTCCTTTGGGGAGGTTCTATTACGTCCTATACGGTCATAATGAGTTGGACCCAACTTGATGGCAATTTATTTTATCTTCTTTTGTATAATATGCCTAGGATGCAGCTTGATAAAGAAAAGTCTTTCACAATAAAGCATGATTAATGAGCGGCATTTGGGAGAACTGGTTTTCTTGAATTGAATCACAGTCTCTCTCTGGCTAATCACCATTCAACTCAAGGAGCTGTTAAAAATTAAGTTATTGAACTAGAAAGGCTAAAGATCATTCTACAGATGTCCTTAAGATTCAGCCAAAAGAGGCCACCTCTCTCTCCCCAACAACCTGTGCTATAGTACAGTGTTTCAGCAATTTAGAAGCAACCACACTGTGTTTAGTAAAAATCTATGAAAATGAGGAAACCCCCCAATGAAATAGACTGATTAGCTAAAACAATGAGCTCAGGCATAGAAAGATCATGAAGACGACTCAGGACTAGGTACTGTTTCATCCTGCTATACATTGGGTCTTCAAAGGTCAAAACTGATAGCAACAGATATTTGTATTATGCACCCATTTTCCACGCTCCCCCCCAAATTCCATGAGTCTTTTTGAGACTCTTCCATATCAGATAGATGCCATTGATCAATTAATAAATTTCTCTCTTTATTAATCTAACTAAAAATAATTTCCCCATATAGATACCTTAAATGGCATCATCCATGTGTCCATTGGTAAAACTTTGCAGAGTACCGCGTGCTCTGTGCTGCGTCTACAGCACTGATGTGGACACACTGTCCCTGCTCAGGCTTTCAATGGGGGCAGACTAGGAAAAGGTGAAAACCACGTAATATGAGGGCCAGGAGAGGGCAAGTGCAGGGTGGTGAGGGAGCAGATGGGAAAGACACTTCACTCTGACTTGCAGAGTTAGAACGAGCTTTCTGGAAGAAAGATATCCATCACAATACACAAGGAATACGTGAGAGAGAGCCATGGCTGATACTATTTGGACAAACCTATCGTCAAGGCTTGGAAATGATAGAAAAAGATGAATTCTAGAAAAGGAAATACTTCTGACATAACGGGAGGCTAACCTTCCCAGCTGTAATGCTTCATATTAGGAAGAGTAGGCTAACTTCAAATCTAGACTTTCAACTGCTTCATTCATTACTGGGAACTAACTTTTCCTCCCCAAATACACTGAATCAGAATCTAGAAATGAAGATCTATGTGGCACTGGTTAAAAGGGGAAATTCTCAGCAGGGGGTCAAGCCAGGATGAACTAGCTAAAAGTCAGGCTGCAAACATCTCCCAGACCACTCTCTTCACAGACCTGCACGTGTTTGCGGAATCCCAACAGGGCTTTGAGGGTTAAACAAATGAGTGAAAGTTCCAGCTACACTGCTAAGATGTCTCACAAAACCTTGGGTAAAAGTCCCTTGCTGTTTTTGATGCTCATTTTCCACATCTGTGATAAGAGAACAGCACCTACCTTTTTGAGTTTTATGTTTTGGAGACTGAAGTCTCTGCTTTCAAAATAGTTCAGCAATGGTACAATACACTACTATTTATACTTCTTATGGCCCAGAGAGAAAGTCATAGTTGGGCTTTGGAATAAGCATTGGGCTACTAATCGTAAGGTTTTCAGCTTAACTTCACTAACTCCCTGAGTGAGCCTAATGAGGCTGCATGAGCCCAAAGTGATTCCTAGGCTCAGAAACCCAAAGGAGCACTTCTACTTTGTTCTACAGGGTGTTAGGAGTCAGAGTAGACTCACGGCCTCGGTGGTTGGGTGGGCCTGACCCAGAGTAGGTCATTTATTTAAATTGTTTTATAAGTTTTACTGCAATAACAGGAAGATTGAAAAATATAACCTTCAATATGAAATGCAATTCAAATTCAGAAACAAACAAAAAATCCTCACATCTGGACCAACAGACAGCATCCTGGTCAGGTGAAGGAAAGAATGAAGCTGTCAAGGATTTCATTGTGCTTGGATTCACAAATCAACACTCACGGGAGCAACAGTCAAGAAGTCAGAGGACACTGCGTCAGGGAAATGTGCCGCACAGATCTCTGTAAAGCATTCCCAAGCAAAGGCATCATCATGAGAGCTAAGGTACACCCGACTCAAGCGGCACATGCAAGGGAAAGCTGGACAGTAAACAAGGAAGACCAGAAAATAATTGGTGCCTTTGATTTAAGGACTTGGCACAGACTACTGAAATTACCATGGACCGGAGGAATGAACAAATGAGTTTTGGAAGACGTCCAAGAACGCTTCTTAGAAGTGAAGTTAGTGAGACTTCATCACATATCCGTTGAACATGTTATCAGGGGGACCAAGCCAAACTCCCTGCCATCAAGTCAACTCTGACTCAGTGACCCTTTAGGACAGAGTAGAACTGGCCCTGTGAGTTTCCAGGATTATAACTCTTTGCGGGAGAATGAAGCCCCATCTTTCTCCTGAGGCCTGGTGGTTTTGAACTGCTGACCTTGTGGTTAGCAGCCCAACATGTAACCACTATGCCACCAGGACATCATGCTTGGTTACGTAAAGTTTCAGTGCAAAGGAGAAAGACTGTCAATGATGTGGATTGTCACAATGGACGGAAATTGGGAGGATGGTAGAGGACAGGGGAGTATCTTGTTCTGTTGTAGACAGAATATCATCAAGAAATGTATTACTTCATATGGGAAGGCTTTGAGTCAGAATTGACTAATGCTACTTAAACAACAAGAGCCCAGTTTGATTGGGATGGGACAGTGGTGGTTCAGTGGTAGGATTTTTACTTTCCCTTTGATTTCTAACCCATGCCCCACATACACAACCACCTCCTATTTGCCTAGGTTGAGAGGGTGTTCAGGACATTTCAGCAGAGCTTCTAGATTGAGATAAAGTGGAAATATGGTGCTGACAATCTGTTTCCAAAACTCAGTCTGTGAAAATCCCAGGGTTCACAGGATTCTGACCCACAGCTGATCATAGGGATGATGTAGAACTTGTTGGCATTGTGTTGCATCGTGCTTGCGATTGTCCTGAGCTACAGGCTGACTCCAGGGCTGCTAATTAAAACCATATGTTGTCATTTGTACCTCACAAAAATTGGTCCAATATGGCAATGTCTGGGGTAGATTGGATGCAAAAAGCAAGGTAAGCATGACTTACTTGTGCTCTGAAATAATTCATAAGCGTTTCAGCACATTTGGTGAATAACATGTAGAACTTTTCCCTGTGTTAGTAAGTAAGCACATGTAAGCCCATGTCTACCTTGCTTCCCAGGGACTCCATCCCCATCAGGAAGGTGACATGGACTTGAGGCTGCTGTGGGTTAATCAATGGGCATTAGGTTGTTAACCAAAGTTAGTGATTCACATCTACCAACCTCTCATTTGTTTTGTTTCGGCTTCAAAAATGTAGGCTGTGATGCTAACTCCTTGACAAATCTGAGTGAAATGGCCTGTCGAACAAGAACAAAAGAAAATCTCACGGTCTCAAATCAGAAGTCTGAACATAACTGATATCCCTTGGAAAAGGCCGATTGGGCCACTGTGGGCCTCGGGGAACTTTGGGGTCAATGGTCTCTTGTTTTGATGAGTTCCTAAACTTGGACACAGGCGCCAGCCAACCATCTATCTCATTGTTCCTGATTGACCCTGCGATGTTTCCTACCACTCACAGAGCACACACACCAGCCACATGATCCTACTCTCTTACATCCCTCTCTTCTGTTGGTACACAATAGTCCACACCTGCTTATTCCTTCTACAAAAGAAAGTGCAGCCACGGCTAAATCTGTTGCTAAAGTAAATAACTCACTTGACACAAAACCTAATCATCTCTCCACAAAACTCAAAGAATATGACAAAGGATTACCCCATCCAATTCCTTCAGCTGTGTGGGAACAGACGAGACTTTCATTTACTCGAGCAATCCATATGCTTGAAGGTCAAACAACATCTGGTTATTTCTTTGAAATAAATTAGTTGAACCTGGATGATTTAGAGTCAGTCTCAATGAAAGATTCATTGGATGTCCAATAGTCACACAAGACTTGCTTTTGAAAACTGGATCCTTCCAAGCCTAGCTGTAGCAAATGGTAAGGAATATGTGGTGCTGGTCTAAGGTCAAGACCTAGACCAAAATGAGTCAGGAGAATGAGAAGGAAATGCTTTCAAATTGCTGCAGGGGGAGGGGTGTGTGGAGGCTCGGTTCCAGGTGTGCAGGATGGTAAAGAAATCAGAACCAGTCAAAAGTAAACCTTGCAGAGGTTCGAAGGAGGAATCATTTTCAAGCCCTCGGTGTGCATAGAAAGCACCTGGTCAAGCTGTGGGTAATCCAAGCTTCCCAGGTGGCCTTTTCCTTTTGTTCTCCTTCTAATTGGTTTTCAATTTTATGTCCAAATACAGAATTAACACATAGAGAAATCAATGAAGATTGAAATGAAAACAATCACATCACCTTCTTGGTCCTTGCTGAAAGGCACATCGAAACCACTTGCTTGGTTAGACATGTACATATGCAGTTTCTGCCTGAGATCTCAAGGTGGGTTTGTGGGGGAATAGGACAATTCTCAGCATAGAACTTGGCCTCTTATTTCACTCATGGTGAAGGCCTTGCTGGTCTCCATAGCATTTATTGGTATTGCAAGGAACTGCTTCCCCACTGGACCATCATGCCCCTGAAAGATCATTCCTACAACCTCAGAACCTACCACAGTGCCTAGTCTGCCTAGGTGCCCTCTAGTTATTTGCTGAATAAATCAATGAACAGAATTGTAAACCAATGACAGAGTGACCAAGTTGAATTTTTTTGGAACAAATGTGTTGAGAAATATTTTTTTATTAAATTATTTTATGGGAGCTCATACAACTCTTAGCTCAATCCATACATTGATCCTTTGTGTAAAGCACCTTTGTACATTTTTTCCCCTCATCATTCTCAAAAACACTTGTTTTCTACTTGATCCCCTGGTATCCTACTTTCCCCCCCCTTTTTTCTACCCCCTTGCCCATGAACCCTTGAGAATTTATAAATTATTATTTTGTCATATCTTATACCATCTTATACCATGTCTCCCTTAACCCACTTCTCCCCTGCCCATCCCCCAAAGAGGAGGTTATATGTAGATCCTTGCAATCTGTTCTCCCTTTCTATCCCATCTTTCCTCCAGCCTCTCATTATAATCCTTCTCACCACTGGTCCTGATGGCTTCTCCTGTCTTGGAGTCCCTGTGTTTCCACTTCTTATCTGTACCAGTGTACATCCTCTGGCCCAGTCGGATTATAAGATAGAATTGGAATAATGGTGGAGGGGAGGAAGCATTTAAGAACTAGAGGAACATTCTTTGTTTCAGCATTGCTATACTACGCCCTCATTGGCTCATCCTCTCCCCAAGAGCCTTCTGTGAGGGAATGTCCAGTTGCATAAAGATGTGGCTTAGATCCCCACTCTGCACCCCCCTTCATTCACAATGATATGACTTTTTGTTCTTTGATGTCTCATAGCTGAACCCCTCAAAACTTCATGATCACCCAAGTGCTGTACTTCTTCCATGTGTGCTTTCTTGTTTATCAACTAGATGATGGCTTGTTTATCTTCAACTCTTTAAGGCCTCAGACTCTATATCCCTTGGTAGCCAGACACCATCTGCTTTCTTTGCCACATAAATACTTTTAAAAAGGTTTTAATAGCACAGACATTATTATTAATTTTACCAAACAATTAAAAATATATAGATCCTTGTCAATAATGAAGCAATGTGCTTTCACCTAAATTCAACTACTGTGATCGAGTGAGCTTATGGAACTGAAAATTATTATGGCAGTAGAGCAAAAACAATAATAATATGGTTAAAGTTGATGAAGGACTTATGTGCCTGATCTTGTGCTAAACCTTCTCCACATATATCACTTCATTTAATTATTTCAGCAATCATATAAGGAAGTCATACAAAAATGAGAGAGTTCTTGCTGATCATGAGAATTCCAGTCTATCTTTGGTCTTAAACAATATGTTGATACTATACATATATTCATTTGCACAACAAATATCTGAGCATTTGCTCTGTGCAAACACTAGATGCTTCAGAAAATAGCACACAAAACTAGATAAGGTTGTAACTTTTTGTGAGTGTATAGTCTAGTTGGTGAGAAAATCGATAAGCATATGAATATTTTTATTTTAAACTCAGTGTTTACAGAGCAGTGTGATGTCTGATGTCTGATGGAGCCTTGGTGGCATAGCACTCATAGGCTGTTAAGGGCGTGGTCAGAAGTCCCAAACTATCATCTGCTCCTCAGGCTTTCTATTCCAGGACAGCATTCCAATCTAGGAAGCTCACATGGGCATTTCTACCCTGTCACTATGAGTGAGGTTTTGGTGATGAATTCAGAATAATTAGTCCTAGTCAGAGACAGTTGTCGTGAACTGAAATTTGAAGGCCAAGTAACAGTTATCCAGGAAAGAGAAGGAAAAGATACCTATGCAGAGGCTTTCTGGTAGGAAAAAAATGTGTCCTCTGAAGGAATGAAATAAAGCTGGAATGGCCATCACACAAGACAAAATAATCCACAGAGGTACATAGGTTCTAGAGGACGGTCTTTCAAACTTGGGTATCTATCAGCATCACCTAGTGTATTAATCAAAATACAATTTGCTGGACTTTGTTCCCAGAGTTTCTGATTCAATAGATTTGGGGTGAGACTCAAAAATGTTTCTTTAAAAAACAAAACAACTCTACTGTGTTTTCAGAGAAGTTTTACACAGCTGTTCAGGCTTCCATTCAACCATTGGTACACAGATGTCCAGTGTCATTGGTTACATTCTTCACAATGTATGAACATTTTCAATATTTGGTTTTTGGTTGTTCTATTTCTATTTATCTATTTCCTCCTGCCATCTTCTCATTTTTTCTTTAACGTATTTGTTGGAGTTTGGGAAAATGTGTATTTTGAACACATTCCCCAGTGGTGCTGATGTACTGTTCGATTAGACCTTGAGACCCACTTCCCCAGACTGTGCATTATCTGGTGAACCATGGGATGGAGTTTTGTTTAAGAAGAATAGGAAAAAATTGCAGGATTATAACCATGGGGAAAAATGATGCCACTTTTATTTATCTATTGTTAAGCCATTCTTATGGAACTATATGGAAAAAAAACTTTAGAGAGACTATGTGCATGTAGATAAAGTAGTCAGAAGGAATAGTGTAGTAATTTAGAAAAGAGAACATCTTGGTTTGGACTAGTGTCATGTCAGTGGAGAGAAAGAAGAGTAGATGGATTAAAAAGAGATTTAGGAAGGTGAAATCAATACGACTTTGTGATGAATCAGAAGTAAAGAATATAAATAAGGGAAGGAATAACCCCCTGCCTTCTGCTTGAGCAACTAGACTTATAGTGGTTTCATTCGTTTAGAGAAATTCTGGCAGAAGACCAGACTGAGGAGAGAATATCCTGAGCTTAATCTTGGACCTGGTAAGTGTGAGGTACATTTAAGGCATTCAGAAGATAAGAAGCTGACAGTTTGTTATGGATCTGGAGTTACAGTGGCAAGAGCAAGGCTAGAGGCAAAAATTGTGATCCATCTGAGTATATGTGGGATATGAAACCAGGGTTGTGAATGAGATCACTGGGGAGAGAAATTAAAATAAGAGAAGCTATAGGGTCTTTAACACTTAATGACTGGGTCTACACAAACAAGCCTAAAGATCAGGAATAACAGGGCAATAAGAGGAGAAAATTATGCCTGGAAGCCAAAAGAAAGAAGACAGCTATAAGCACAGTCTCAAACACTGCTTTGAAGTCCATGAAGATGAGGCCTTTGAATGCCATTTGGATTTAGGACACGAAGGTCATCAAGCTGATTTGGGAATAGAAGAGGAAGAGGGGGCGTGAACTAAATCTGACAAGGAAAGAGTATTACATTTTCAGCTTTTATTTAGGGTTATTTTCTATTTCTTTTCCTTCCAGTTAGGACTCCTTATTTCCCCTCCATATCACTGCCAAATGGACCCGGAGTTCTTTGTTTCCATGTGCACCTCTTATTAACTTCTCCCACGATTCCATCTTGATTTCTTAGCTTCTCCATGTTTTTTTTTTAATTGCATTGCACACCTATATTTTATTTGTTGTGCCAACCCACAAAAACAATCACACAAATTTCCAGTTTTTAAAAGAATGATACCATCTCCTTTGTTTCATTAAAGAATATTGAAGGAATGCAGGGCTTAAGTTCCATTTTTAATTCACTCATTGGTAAATGATATTAGAAGACTGGAAAATCATGGGAAGATTGCTAAGCTAGTGGACACAAATGCAGTGTAGAGTGAAAGGTCATTTAAATTCTTCATTTATGCGAGCACCCTATTTGAAAGACATATCTGTGCATGAATGCACACACACGCATGCGCGCGCACACACACACACACACACTTTCTTTGCTCCAAGTCACTTTTTTCTTAATAGCAAACTTAAAAGACTAGGGTTTTAGAACATAAACCTCTGGAACTTTAACAGAGGTACAGCATTGGGGTGGGGGGAGAAAACCTCTCTGACACTACTTTTTAATACATGAACTAAAATAAATATAAAGATGCATGTTTAAATTTATCAGCAAAAATTGAGTATCAGTGAACTGGGTCTGGCCCATAAGAATTCATAAGGAGCCGAGCTGGCCTAGTGGGTTATGCTCTGGGCTGCCAATAGCAAGATTGGCAGTTCAAATTCACAAGGCCCTCCTTGGGAGAAAAATGAGACTGTGTATTTCCATAAAGAGTTACAGGTTTAGAGCCTGCCACAGGGACAGATTTACCCTGTCCTCTGGGGTCCCTATGAGAGGGGATTGACTTGATGGCAGTGTTTGCTTTTTTCCAATGTGTAAACCAAATTCATTGTCATCAAATAAAAGCTGACGCATAGTGACCATATAGGACAAGGTCGAACTGCCCACTTCCCCCAACACCCCTTGTGAGTTTCTAGGTCTGTAACTTTTCTTGGAAGTGGAAAACCCCATCTTTATCCTGTGGAGCAGCTGGTGGTTTTGAACTTTTGCCCTTAAAGAACACGGCCCAACTTGTAACCACTGCTCCACCAAGATTCCTTTAGAATGGTGTCTACTTAAAATATTGCTTGTGAAAGATTAACTGCCCAACACAGGGCCTACCTCATGTTAAGCCGATAACGCATTAAACAGTGACTGCTGGTAGCCCAGCAAAGGTACTGGGTGAAATGGAACCCTCCACATTTCAAGTTTTCCTTAAATCTTGAATACTGATTTGGACTTTTCTATACCAGCTCTTTTAGACCTGTTAAACTTGTAATTCATTTATCTTGGACTGTGTTTTCCTCAGCCTGTATTGTATTCTTCTCCCACAAGTCCACCAAGTCCCCTGGAAAAGGAGAAATATTTCTTAAAGTCCCTTCCTTTTTTCTTTTTGGTTTTTTAGATATGTGTGGTAAGACTTCATCTCACGCACTCTGGACATGCCATCAGCCAGAGCCAGTATCTACAGAAAGCAATGAAGCCTGGGAAAATAGAAGGCCTTAGGAAAGGAGGATGCATTCAATGACATGGAATGGCATAGAGGCTGCAACGAGAGACTCACACATTGGAACCATTGTGAAGATGGCTCACAACCAGGAAATGCTTTCTTCTGTTGTGCATAAGGTCATTATCAATGGAAACTGAACTCACCAGCAGCTAACATCAACAACAACATAAACTAGTATTACTTCTTCTGACATCAACTTAGGGATATTTTCCAACATATAAAATTTCCCTTATTCCTTTTACTCAGTTGATAGCTATATAAGGAGTAACCAGTATTTTGATTGCGATAGCCAGAAAAAAATTTGCCTGTTCTTTGATTTCAGGAAGTCTCTTTTAAAAAAAAGACTTTATTTTTTACTTCTACACTTTTTTTTGTGTGTGTGGGCATCGCTGCCTCTGGTGGTTGTGGGCACTACCCAGCCGCCGCTGGATTTGAACCACCAAGCCCACGGGCTGCAGTTCCGCACTCAACCACCTACGCCACCAGGGCTCAGCCCAACTTTATTTTTTTAAAAAATATTTGCTTTCTGTTTAAAAAATACCAAATAATAAGGCAAATTATGAATTAGTGATAAATATAAGAACCAAACTTGCAGATTTTTGTTTAGAGATTTTTAGATAAAACAAACACACATAAACACACACACACACACACACACACAAACAAAGACAGAAAAGCATGTCCTAAGAAATTCCTCTAGAATAAAAGAAGCAGAAAAGATCTGTGCAGTTCATTCATTCATTCAACAAACGGATTCTGAACACGTACTCGTGAGTTGTACTGGGATAAGATCAAAAACAAAAGAAATATAATCTGTCATTGGTTTTAAACTCCCATCCCACATCCTTGATTCACTCTTAGAGACGAGCACAGATTTCCTGCAGTTTGGTACAAGCAAACCATCAGAAGCACAACACTGAGATCTTTACCTCAAGTTCACTATTCACCTCTGGCCACGTCAGCGGAACAAAAATGTCAACTCACGTCATCTATGGCAGATGATCGTAAGCATAACAACAGTACTGATTCTGATGTAAGTCCTTTCACAGCACTTAAAAGAAATGCACCAAACATGGTCTGCATACAATTGACATATGTCTTTCTTGATCGTGATGAGAGTTGTATGAGACACTCAAATAATGATTTATTTTAAAAAAGGAGGGGGAAAGAGGAGTTTATACCAAAGGCTTAAGTAGGAAATACTTGGCTCAAGTAGGAAGCACAAAGGCTCAAGTAGGAAATACATGTGTACAAATATGCTTGATACAGATGATGTATGGAATGTTATAAGAGCTGTAAGAGCCCCCAATAAATTAATTGAAAACAAAACATGCACATACACTTACCTGTGTGGTATCTTTGACCCTGGCCATACCTTATGGTACTGGGGCTACTTTATGTACAGGGAAATTGACATTGGGTTAAAGCTTTTTCCCACAGCCACACAATGTAAATGGTAAGGTTTGAGGAAGTGATATTTCTAGTGAAGAAGAGTTTTGGTGATGTTCAAAAAACTATTTGCTTTAAAGTGAATATTATATATATATATATATATATGTATATATATTATTAAATTGAAGGGGGGAAAAGAACATGAAAACACGTGGTCTATTGTGGAACTGCCCTTTTCAACTTAATTTGCCTTTGGCTTCCAAAAAACAAACCTCCCAAAGCACCAAATAAAGAAATATAAAGTTTCCACATTTTTTTTTATCTGCCCTGCTCACTTGACTTTGTTGAGATGGTCATAATAATCCCAGCAAACCAAGTACAAAATCACCCTTTTACCTTCTAGCATCTTTTTTTTTAAGGTACTCTGTAAAGTAGCATTGGTACCTAGCCTGATTTTTGTCCTGTAAGCATATATGACCCACTACCTTTCGGAGCAAAGGAGTCCACCTAATTGGTCCTTGAGAACTTTCTGAATTTCTCTGAATCCTGAAGCTCAGCAAAAAGCTCTTCAGTCTGACCTGAGAGCAACCATTATTTCTGGCAGCAAAAGCATGCTTTCCCTCACTGCAATCAAGTCCTCTGAGACTAGCCTAAAGGAAATGGCAGCACCACTATTAACTATGAACTCATCTAGCACTGGTAGCCCTGGGGACCTGAAGCCAAAAGGATACGCTCTTCTTGGGGCAGGATTTTCAAGCCACAAACTTGTTTTTTAAAGGACAATATCATCTTCCTAAGGAAAGTCTTGCCTTTTATGGATCATTTAGAAGTTTTGCAGAGACACAGCCCTGGCTGGGTTGCTCAACATCAAAGTGCTGCAATCTTTGGGGATTTTCTTTTAAATATAAAGTCTAATCACTTCATGTGATGGACTTGTCCTGATTGTTAAATTCAAAAAATCAGTAAAGACATCAAAATTCTGCTTTCCGTTCAGCTTGGTGTTATTAAACCAAGTATATGCTTGGTTTACATTTTAATAAAGTATCTGTTAAAATCGCACATATAATATTTCCTTTATAACCCTCACAGGACTATCAAAGATGAAAATTATTATTGCCATTTTTAAAGATGAGAAATGATTAATTGACTTTTAAAGTCTGGTAACAAGGTGGCATGGAACATCATTGTTCTGTTTTCTCAAATTTCTTTTATGTTTGAACTTCTTCATGACACAAATGTGATATTGCGTCTGCTTTTACAGTAACTTCCCCCAAGACACACAGCTCATGGGTAGACCAAGCTCGTCAACTAGTAAAGTTTAAGTTCACAGGCATAACTGTGCCGCTGACTATTGCCCTGGTGACAATTTCAGCCAATGTCAACCTGATGCCAAAAGAGCTTTCAAGGAAAGTGAAACTCAAACAAGACCGTCCATTTAATGGATTCTGTGGGCAACTATCCTGTAATGATTCTTGGGGTAGAATTCCCTAGTGCTTTTTTAGGCATATCAAAGCAGAATGTTCACAATAAATACATTTTTATCTTCTTTGTTTGGCATGGGGAGCTTAATAAAGCAGGGGTGCTCAATACATTGATCCCAATCTACTAGTTGATCCCAAATGTAGTGTGGGTAGATCGGATGACTTAAAAAAAATAGATGTAAGCCTATCATCAATCCAGTCACTTAATTGATATACAGCACAGCCAATCAGATGCAATCTTAGGTGTCAAATGCATGTGAAAACAACTGTACTAAGTGCAGCAAAAGCCACAAGCTAAGTTACCGTCAATTTTTAGACTTGGTTTTTATAACACAAGAAAGGGTATTAAAATGAGTGGGAAGCAGGACCAAGTAAGAAGACAAAAACATATCACTTTCATATGAAATGTGAGATTTTAACACTACAAGCTGACATTCATCTGAAGTCCAGAGCACAAGGCCAGTTCTGGAACTTACCTGCGTAGAGAAAGCACTCCAACATGAGAAAATGTGCTACCACCTTGACTACTTTATTCAGCTCCACTTACTTATGTGAGTCAGCCTTTTCCCACGTAAAGATCATTAAGCCCAAGTACTGTTCCACTATGAACGATGATCATTTGGAAGTGTGCTTGAGGCTGGCCGTCAGCTGCTACTGTCTGGACTATGCATTCCTGGCTCATTCCATTCTGTGCAAGTCCTCAGAGTAAGGTCAGGTAATGACAAAAAATGGGCACAAGTTAATTGTGTTGTGATGTGCGATATGGACTCATGCAGTTATGCAAGGTACATAAACATACATTGTACATAAAAGAGTTCTCAATGCATTTATGAAGAAATGTAATAAATAGATAAATAAACATGTTTTGCATTTTTTGCAGTTGGTAGATCATTTTGACTTTATCACTTTATAAGTAGTTTGCGTGTTGAACATGTATGAGCACCCCCTGGTATAAAGAGCTCTTTTTTGACTGATATTCTAGGCTGAGAAACAGCAAACATGCAATTCGTTGTAAGCCCAGCATGAAATGAGCTGTTTCCCATCAAGGTAGAATCCCATCTCAAATAATGACGGGGCAGCTTTCAGCCTAGATTCTTTTATGAAACACCTAAAAGCAATACACAGTTCATATTTCCATGTCCAATTATAATGAATTTTATAGCTTTGTTCTCTTGTTTCTTAGAGTAGTATATGAAAATATATATATATATTTAATATATTTGTTTTATAAGTTGAAATACTATCTTTGTTTTCTCTGTGTAGGATCTTTGACTTCCAGAGATATAAGCTACACTCTTCAGATATTAGGAAATCAGAGTTGGAAACCACTGACCTAGTATTTACCAGCACGTCAACAAACAAGGATTATAAATAACTTCTAACGCCAACTTTTAGAGACCTTATCCCCATGCATTGCCATTTCGTTACATCCTTGAGAATTCTTTTTGCTAAATCTTGCTTTCAGTGGGCCTCAGACTGCCTGAGGGATAGCTTCCAGAGCAGCATCAGCTCAGAGGCCTGGGAAGCTTCAACCATCTGTCCAGAGGGCATTACTTAGTTTCTTCCAGAAGCGGGGGTTGAGGGGAGGAAGACTTTTTTTGAGAATTTGGGAACTTACTGGTGGTGGAGGTGGGTGGGTGGAGGAACTCTTGTGTTTGTTTTCTGTCATGAATGTAGTTTATTCAGAAACTCCTTACTGCAGATGATGCTGAGACGCTGGAAAACCTTTTGGTCCACTGAATGAACATTTGGACCCACTGAAGATGTTGCTAAAGAAGATATACGACAGCCATTTTCTTGACCAAACCTATTCCTCTACAAGCACCATATCATATATTTAAATTTTACAAAACCTAAGGCAAAAACTTTTCCAAAAAATTTTACCTTTTGTGAATGTAGATGCCTAAAAACCAATGTATTTGGAAAACTGATCACCTTGGTACTAAGAGGATAAACATGTAAAGGCAAGAAAAGATTTACTCCACTCATACACATCTTGAAGGTAGAAACAGCTATCACACTTGGTTGCTAACTAAGAGGCTGGGGTTTGAATTCACCCAGAGGCTCATTGAAAGAAAGGCCTGGCAATCTACTTACAAAAAGCCAGTCAATGAAAACCCTCAGAAGCATAGTTTCCTGAACCACATGGAGTCACGAAGAGTTAGAATCAACTTCATAGCAACGGTTTTCTTTTAATACCCATCCAACCCTGCTATCTGCACCACCAGTGAATTTAAGGAAGGACTTCTATGTAACTAGTCCTCAGAGTTGACATCTCAAGCTAAAAGTTTTTACACTTAACCAACCCTACTTCCATTGAGATTGAAAATACTCGCTAATACATTATTTAATGTTTTAAGGCACTGTTTGGATATTTTGACATGCTTGCACATGTCTTATGAATGAAATTATTTTA
The DNA here is from genome assembly GCA_004026705.1 of Nesogale talazaci. NCBI lineage: Eukaryota > Metazoa > Chordata > Mammalia > Afrosoricida > Tenrecidae > Nesogale > Nesogale talazaci. The sequence continues at coordinate 24,575 of PVJH01000622.1, forward strand.
AAATTATGGAGAATAATTAAATACATTCTTTTTATTTTATTTATTTTTATTTATTTTATTTATTTATTTATTTATTTTTATTTTATAGTATTTTATAGGTAAAACTAGCTTTTCCAGCAAAGAAGAAAAGGCTTAAGTCTTGGGGGTATTTAATATTTTTCTCTGTCCAGTCCTGTAAAAGGAGCCCCGATGATGTGGTGGATTATGCATTGTTCAGCATTTCTGACCTACCAGCCACTTTGCTGGAGAAAATGAAGGCTTTCTGCTCCCTTAAAAACTTAGAGACTCAGAAACCCATAGGGACAGTGCTCATCTGTCCTATAGGGTCACTGTGATTTAGAATCAATGCAGTGGCTGTAGTAGTAGAAAATACAAGTAACCCACATGTATCATTTGAAAAATACTCATAAGGTATCATCAGTAAAGCATTGAGGCGATAAAAGGAAAATGAGTATGTAATAAAATATTAATATAGAAATTCTCGAGCATGACTAAGGAACCCTGGTGGCATAGTGGTTATATGTTGGACTGCTAACTAGAGTTCAAAACCACCAGCCACTCTGCTGGAGAAAGATGAGGCATGGATTCCATCACAATACGTTTGGTTTTCTTTCAGAAACGATGATGACACTAGAAGATGGAGTGAGGCTTATACCCACTTACATCAGATGGTTTGCATTTCAGAAAAGTTGTTGTTAGTTGCGGTTGAGCTGATTTGACTCAGGGTGACCTGATACAAGGTGATATTGCTGCCTCGTCCTGCTCCACTCTCAAAATCACTGGCTCATTTCCAGTCCATCATTGCAACTGTTCTGCTGATGCGTCCCATTGGGGACTTCCCTTGCCCTCTCTGGCCCTTGACCAGACACAGTACCCTCCTGCAGAGATGGGCCATTCCCAATGAGAGGTCCAAAGTAGGTTGCTTGGTAGGGTTCTGTTGTAATCTATAAGGTTTCTGCTTTCTATGTTTGGAAGTGAGTCATCTCTTCCTTGTCTTTCTTGATCTGGAAGCTCCACTGTAACTTGCCCAGGGCAGGTGGTTCTATTGCTTTTAGAAATAAGGATCCCATGGTTCCCTTTATCGTACCAGTACATGTCACCACAGTAAAGCACACAGCGTGACAGATATTGGTAAGAAAGAGTACTCAATAGAATGTTCTCTATTCTTTTCCACTTGGCATTTTGAAATGAGAACTCACTATATATCTATATTTATATATACATAAATAGAATATCATGACTCTAACAGCTATTAAATCAAGCTGATAGAAATGCATTGTGATGACAGCTCCAATTCCATGAGTCTGGGCAATATGATTTTCAGGTTTTGTGATCCCTGCTTGGTGAAACTCTTAGGACAATCAACTATAGTTGCATTAGTGTAGTTGTATTACTAGAAACTATAATGATACACAGAGTTGACCTGGGAGAATTCAACAGATATAGAGTAATTCCAATATCTTTTAATTATGTTTTCTGTGAACTTTTTGAAGTCACACTTTACATGAGGGTACATCCAAAAGTATTGCTAGTAGGGTTTCAGTTCATATATATTTGGATTTATTCCAAGAAAAAATTGTTTAATATATACTTCGCCATTCGAAGATGGCTGCAGATAAATTCCCTTGGGAATATACTTATCTTGGTAATATTAAGGTGTCTTTAAAAGAAAAGATCTTCATGTGTCATGGGAAAAATTATTTTGAGGTCAGGACTAATATCAATTTTTTAGCAAAACTCTAGTGGACATCTTCCCAAATCATTGAAACCTTGAAGCAAATTTACAGACAGGTTTCTCACATTTAAAAAGGAGCTTTTAGATGGACCAGGTATATTTCCAAAGATCGAGATGGGCTCAAAGATGAGCCATAAGAGGGAAAAATCATCAACCTTGACAAAGGAAGAAACTTTGGCTGAAGTCCAGACACTCACAGGACAAGACTGTAAAATTGCTTTTGAGGCCACTGCTACTGAAGTTGGGCTCTCACATGTTTTAGCAATTTCCATTTGAAGTGCACATCTTGGTCTCAGCAAACTTCTGGCTTGATGGATACCAAAAGTACTCCACAAATATCAGCTAACTCAAAAAGTTGATCTTTCCATTTATTGGAAAACAAGATGAAAGTAAGTGAAGATGTTTTTAGGGGGCAAATTGCAACTAGGAATGAATCTTGGATTCATCAATACTTTCTAGAGAGCAAGTTCTAATTAAAAAAAAATAGTATCCTAGCATGTCTTTGAAAAGAAAATGAAACAAAAGCAATTCGCGGCTATCAATGGAAATTTTAAACACATGAGATCAAGATCTTGAAGCACAATCTAGAAGAAGCAGCAGAACACAATAAATGCAATGGCTATCAAATAGTCCACTCAAAGAAAAGCAGACGAGTCAAGACCAAAGGTCCTGGTAAAAGATTTTTGGGGGTGCTCAAGGAATTTTGCTTGCTGACTTTCTGGAGAGCCAAATAACAATAACATTTGCTTATTAGAAGAATGCTTTGAACATTTAGCCAAGGAGTTAGGGGGAAAAAAGTCCCGGAAATCTTCACTAGAGAGGCCCTCTCCACAAGGACAATGCTCCTGTTCATTCCACATGAGCAGTTTACAATTCTGATTTGGCTTCTTCTGATTTTTTTTTCAATTTCCCAATGCTCAAAAGAAAAAAAATTGATTTTTCTATTTTTCCTCATTTAGTTATTTATTAAAAAACTGTATGACATGTTGAAATTCTCAGGTTGAGGTGTTCTTTAGGACTGGACTTAATCACTAGCATCGTCATGTATAAAATTGTCTTAGTCTTAGTGGAGCTCATGTTGAGAAATAAGCTTTCTGTACTTTTTTTCTGTTTTATTTCCATTTTTCCACAGACTTTGAGGCAGGTTTTAGAGGTTCTTTGGACTTTTGTGGCAGAATCCTTGTCTCCCATGTGTGAATCCTGGTTTCAATTGCTGACCCATGTACTTTATGCACAGTTGCCACATCTCTGTGAATGGAGGTTTGTGTGTTGTTTTGATGCTGAACAGGTTTCAGATGATCTTCCAAATCAAGACAAACTCAGATGATCCACTTTCAAAACCAGTCAGTGAAAACCCACTGGATCATGACGGTCCAACCTGCAAGTGATCACGAATGACATAGGACCAGGTGGCATTTACTTCCCTGGACCAAGGACTTGCGTGAGCAGGGACCACTCCACAGCAGCTGGTCTAACACAAGATAGGTTTAAGCCATCTTAAGCCAGTAGGGTGTTTTAAAGTCATATAGGATGGAGGAAAATTTAGTGCATCTATCTCATATATATCAGGATGCCTAGTCGCCTCAGCCTCCATCCAGTATTATCTAAATGTCAATGGTATCCCCCCAGTTGTTACAACCAAAATCATCCTCACAAATATCCATGAAGCATCCTTGTAGCTGCGTTTCTTCTGTGAAACAGTATCTTTATGGAAACCCCAAACCTACATTCTTTGAACATTCTTACATCATTCATGTCGTGGACCCAATAAGGGATGCCCTATTCGCACCCTTTTCTTGGGGCCTTTCTTCATAATCTGATCCCTCACTTTTACCTGTGACTCTACTAGTTTGACCAGATATCTTCTCTTTATCAAGTGCATTTATTATATTTGGGCCTCACATCAATAATTGATTAACGAACCCATGATGATATCTAAAGATTTTACTTCTGAATGTCACATATCCTCAAATCAATTCTGAGTTCCCCCAAAGCAGTTGCTTCCTAATATTTACTAGCATAGTATTGTGAAGTTACCCATGAACCAAGGCTGAGTTACTAATGCTAAAAATCTGGGGAAATGGATGCTACATATTTGGAGCAATGCACCCAAACTCCCAAATAATTATTCCACCTGGATGCCATTCCCACAAAAGGAGAGACTCCACAGTTCCCAATGCCTGTTGCACTTGTTAACATGCATTTAAATCATTTTCTGGACTCTGAGTGAGTTTCTGTAAGGCAGTATTCCTTAGACTTGGCTCTGAGTACACGCCATGTGTCAGAATCAACTATAGATGCTGTTGAGGTGCTGCTAAAATAAAAATAACGTAAAACACCAACACTGGTGCAAAAGTCAAAGTTGGATCTTAAAACCCCTACTTTGAGAAACTTTGTTCTGCTTTGTTCATCCATTCAGTTAAGATGATTCTTTAATAATTCTTTAACCTCAAGTCTGTATTCCTGGAATTGTAAATAGGTTTTTACATGAAAGAGGGGATTCTATCAAAATGGCAAGATCAGATCATAAAATCCATGAACACCAAATCCTCAGGAGTATAATCACTTTGGCAGTTGATTTTGGTGATGATACAAAATGATTATGAAGTAATGGGCAAACGCTATTGTTGGATCTTAAAACAGACTTGTTTTAAGGCTATTTTAAGGTCCAATTGTGGTTTTTGCCCATTGATCTATCATCATTTTGCTCACCTCATACATAGTTTTGCTACTTGAGTTCTCTGTTTCTTTTCTTGATATACTTAACTTTAGCCACTTAAGGAAAAATAAAACCATGTCAAAAATGCACCAGGAAACAATTTCATATAGGGGGAAATAAAAAAGGCTGTTCCTTAAATTGTATCTTGTCTTCTTGTTTGCAAAGTCCAGAAGTGCTGAGGCCTAGCACATATAGACAATTTATACGTAAGTGGTAAATGATCAAAACAAATGCATAAACTGTGTGGACTGGAACATTCAACACTCATGACTGGTGATAACTCATTCCTTAGATAAATATTTATACATCTCCACTGTGGGTTTAGCTCTATATGCTACTAATCAAAGTGGTTAAAAGCCCAGTTAAACACAACTACATTTGTTGACTCATCTGTACTTACCTGAATGTTTCACACACGTTATTTCGTGTAACCCTGACAGTACCCCAAGAGGGCAAGCTTGATGCTCCCCATTTTGCAAATAAGAACACTCAAGTGGAAAGAAATGAATTATCTGTCTACTTATATGTGGAAGAGGTAAAAGTTAGTCTAAAAGACTGTCTTCAAAGGCTGTGCTCTTACTCAGGCTCCCTTCTGTTCCTACTTAGGGTAATAGGAGAATGTGGGTACGGTAAAAGAAATGATGAAGCGCTGGAAGTCAGAGTCCCATAGGATAATTTGTCAAGAGCCTGATCATGTTGTGTATGGAAGGAGTTCAGAATTGGAAATGATGTGAAGGTAGTAATGACAGTCCGAGGAGTGAAGTCACCCCTGGATGGGCAGCAGGAGATGACAAGTAAGAGGAGGCGGATTGAGGATGGAGGTTGAGGAAGTGGTCACACTGTACCCAAGAGCCCAGGTGGACTAGAAAGCCCACCGGCAGAGAACAAAGCATATGACTCAGGAACTTACAGGACATTGAGTTGCAAGCAAACCATGCCAGAGAAGGCCACACATCCACCTATATTGAATGCCTCATGAATTTTCTGCAAACACCTTACATGTACCTAACACAAGCCTGTCTCCTCTGCTCTTTAGTTCAGGAGATCAAACCCTGGGAGCCATATCCTGGGCTCCATCACATCTATCCTTAGCCAGTTGCCTGTAGATACCCAAAGGAGGGTGGATTAAAGATGAATCTGCATCACTGTAGGCTACACCAACTATGATTACTGATAGAAATACTTCTGGAATTTAACCTCAGTTTGAGGTGCCACCAAGAAGTGATTATGGCTGAAGAAACCTTATTTGACCTAACCATGGACAGGAATGTCTGGGTCTGAGGCAATAGCTGATAGAAAACTTCTTTAAAGCGATCCTAGTCCCCTTCGTGGGAGCCCTGGCAGCATTGTAGACTATATGTTGGGAGGCTGACCTCAAGATCAGTAGTTCAAAATCACCAGAGAAATAAGATGAGGCTCTCGACACCCAGAGAGCTACAGTCTTAAACACACACCAGAGGCAATTCTACCATGTCCTACAGAATCCCTCTAAGTTTAAATCGACTTTATGGCAGAAATTTTGGGGTATTTTGAGTCCCCTTTCCGAGTCTAGAGAGCCACAGATGTTATTGCTGATCCTAAACTGTTCCTTATAAAGCAATGGCCTGTAGCCTCAGGACAGTTAGAGATACAGCAGTAGGAGACCCCCTACGAATGCCATAAATGTATCAGTCTGTGTGCCTCTGTCAGGCTGGGGGCAATGAGGGAAGTCATTTGTCACCACAAAATGGCACTGATACTCTAAGGGGAATCATCTCCCAAATAAATTTAACATAAAGCTAACTGCTAAATATGAAGGCAAGGGAGGAAGGGGAAAATGCACCCTAGGTGTCAGGCCAGTGTTGCATATGTTATATGGCCCTAGTCTATGTAATTATGATCAAAACAAGCCCAAATCTGCTTGAACTGTGGGTCATGATCCCATAGGGATCATGAAACAATAAAAGGTTTCTGAACACACACAAATTCATTTAAAATAAAACACAATGAATCCAGGGTGCTTCTGGCAACAGTACTTGTTCGCATCACAAGTTTCTCTTGGGAAAAAAATCACAAGTGAAAAAACCGTAAGAAACTCTATGAATAAACCAGTTTTGCCCAAAGTAGGTGAACCAGCCTTTGTGGGACACTGGAATGGTCCAGGGTGGCTGCAAAAGCAGATATCTACACTTTATCCTGGATTTGGGGTTACAGTACAAACCTTTTTTATTATCAGGTGATGGTGTAGGCACAGGAGCTCTGATGGCTTGGTGATTAAATGTCGGGCTGCTAACTGCAAGGTCAATAGTTCAGAAGCCATCAGCCACTGTGCTTAAAAAGATAGGACTTTCAACTCCTGAACAAGTTACAGTCTTCTAAACCCACAAAGGTAGTTCTGCTTTGTTATATCAGGTTGATATCGGTTGGACTAGACTTGGTGGAAATAAGTTTGTTTCATTTAAGGGTGGGATTGTTCAGTAATTTTTTTTTTCTGTAAATGGGGCCTTGGGTCAAATAAGTTTGGAAACCTATGCAATAGACAGTCATCATGTCCAACTCCATTTATGGATTAGAGGATTGAGATAAGGTAAGAATAGGGTGAGCACATTCAGTTCTGCTTGGTTTGAAATATAGCTTGCTTAGCAAATGCCAATTTGTTTCAACATGATTGATTCAGGGGAGCAACAGACTGCTGAACAAATGTCCTAAAGATAATATGCATTCTACATGTGTTTACCACCAGGTCGCTGCAGGAAGCAGTAGGTGAATACATAAGTCTGCACCCGGCTGAACCAAACCTAGTGAGAATATACGAGGTGCAAAAATACCCCTCTCCCAAACACACCAGGTACCTCAGTTCACCTTGCACAACATGTGCCCCTGTCCATCCCTGTCTGATACCTCAACTTTCCCTCTGATTTCAGATAACCCTCCTTCCATCACTTCACAATAGCTCTCAAGGACCAACCCCTCAGGATACTCAAATCCACATCAACCTTCAGCCCTTTCCCATATGGATCTTAAGATTTATGCATTTCTTAGCTATGTAAAAGTATAAAATACTCGATTCTCCTTTATTTGGTTCCTACATTTTTTAAACGATGTTTCTGTACATTGCTCTTCTAACCCCTTTTTCCCCATCAGCTCTTTGGTTTTTATTGCACAATTTTACATAATTTTAGGATGATATATATTATGTTCTAATAGAAGTCTTAGGAATTTCCTCAAGGTCATGTAGCTGAGTAGTGGTCCAGCAGGGAACCAATGTAAATCTACAAGACCCGGTACAGCTTCTTGACTCTTGCATTTTTCTGCTTTGATGACTGCTTTTAATCCTCAGAGCAACCAGAAAAAAGGTCTTGTGATTCTTGTTGCACAGTTGAAGAAACTACGTTCAAAAATTCACACTCAGGTCTGTTTTGTTTTGTTTTTCTAAAGCACTTACCTGAGCCAGACTTCCAGCCAGAGTTTACAGCAAAGGGGTAATGCCACAGGTCTTCGCAGGCTCTGGCTGGCAGCACCCCAATTCACCTTGCTTTGACTGGTTAATGAATAGTTCCCGTGATGTCGAGCCATTACATAAACTATGTATTCACTCACTCTCTTTGGTGGTTCTTTTGTTTATTCATCCATTCCTTCTTCGAGCCTTTATTCAGTGGGGATGAGGTTCTCCTGGTTTAGAGTCATGTGACCCCAATATCTGGCCTTCAGGTCTTTGTTTAAGTGTTTCTCCACAGAATGTTTCCCAGAGCCTATGCCCCATAAGAGCAGATAGGAGGTGCCCGTTTCTATAATACACTTTGTCACTCCTTCCCAATACATTTCACTAGCCATGATTGCTTGATTATTTCTGTACGGTCTTTTGATATTCATCTTCCCTCATGTGGTGGTTAGCTCAATGAAAAAAGACCAGCTCTGACTTCTTTGACCATGTGCCTCTGTGAGGCCCCAATAGTTTATGAACTTACCTGCTAGTCCAAAGCTGCTGATTCAAGTCCATGCAGAGACACATCAGCAGAAAAACTTGGTGATCTACTTTGAATAATTCGGACACACATGGAGTTGGTCTCCGCCTAAACTAACTTCATGGCAACTGCCATGTGTGTGCGTTTTTGTTTACCCAGCATGCAGTAGTGTATTTGACCTTTGGAGATATGCTCAAAAGAGTAATGGACTATTTTATTGATGTTCTTGGACATGGCACTGACTTAAAAAGAAGCCCAGAGTACAGGAAACATCTTCACGCTAGATCAGTGCCTCTTTATAATGAAGAAAGCTTAAAATTGTATCGAAATTTTTGAGCAGGAAGGATATACCCCTGCAGTGTGTGCTCAGAAGGACTGTAAAGAAAAAATAGCTGACAGTTGGAAAACTGATCCCCGGCAGCTTCTATAAACGGACCATGAAATAATCAGGTTCCTTGGTCTTTTATTTGTTTCTGGATGGAGTCCCAGACAGGGAAGATAACCTTCGCCTCAGAACAATGTGGCGCATCATATGTAAATGTAATGAGATGATGAATTATTCCGGTGTCATTATGCCCATGATTTATGGGGAGACATTATCTGCTAAAAGCCCAGGCTAAAAAAATATTGATTTCACTTTTACAGAGACAACCATTTAAAACTTTTTAAAGACAGCAAATGATTGTTTAAAAGACCAACTTGAGAACGTCTAGTTTCCAGACATTGGTGGGGAGAGAAGGAAACAGAGCTGAGGGTGCAGCCCTGGCAGAGCCCATTGCCCAAGTTCAGTTCCTTGACTGGGAAGTTCCCTACACTTCCCCTATGGAGCACTTGGCTGCACTTGCAGGGTTTCAGACCACATTCTGCTTTAGGGCCGCTTCTGGGGCAAAGCTGAGTTCTACTATTTTTTCCCTAGGTAAATGTTCCCTGTCCTTTACCTTTCTCCTCCACCTTATTTTCAAGACCAGAAGCAAGGGGGAAGGGTGGGGTGGTGGATACTGTCTGATAGTGGTTGTTAGGAGTGCTTTCTCTTTTCCCTCCAAGCTACAACACTCAAGTTTCTAAATGACATGTAGCATCCTTAGAATATAGGGAAAGGGTGAAAGGTGAATATTTGAAAGGAAAGAAACAATAATATAGAGCAGCATGTTAGGTTGAGATCTATATTAGTGGATTTAAAGAAGCATTTTCTTGCACTTGATAGCACCTTGCAAGGTTCCCGGTGGGGACATGGGTTATGAACTGAGCCACTAAGGATGAGGTCAGCGGTCAGAATCACCTGTCACTCCAAGAGCAAAAGAGATTACCCTGTAAAGACTCGGAAACGACAAAGAGCATCTCCACTCTGCACTACCTGGTTAGACCCTATTGCTTGCTTTTTCACCACATGTAAGCAAAGAAGGAAATTGGTATTTGTTGAACAACTTCAATATGCCACCCACATAATAAATAAATTTCATTAAATTCTTCCCCCCAAATTTCAGAATAGCTATTATTACTTATGTTTATGGATAAGATCAAGAATGCAGGTGGTATCGTGGGGTTGAGAGTCAGGCAGCTCACTGTAAGCTCAGCATATCAAATCCGTTAGTTACTCCGATGGAGGGAAAGAGGTCTGGGATGCTAATTCCCAATTAGAATTCTCTGGGTCCCAGGCACTTTTTTTTCTCCCATAGGCTGGGATGCCCAGAATTTTCATTGCCTACATTTGAGGATTGACATGGAGAACCTTATAAAGCATTCCCATGGACCATCTGATAATTATATTGATAGGATCATTAATTTTGCCGGTGATATAGCATTTAAAATAATATTTAGAAAAGGAAATTATATATGTATCGGAAAGTTTTTTAGACCAAAATATAGGGAGTGTTGACCTGTACAGACAAAAAAACTCAAGCAACTCAACCTGACTTAAGCAATGAGAACTGGAGATAGGACAAAACTTTCAATAACTCTCAATCACAAAGGCAGGCCTGGTAGACTAAGATGTATTATTAAAAAAAAAACACCCTAAGCCCCAAGACAGCATAAAAATAGCAAGTATGTGGTGTGATAGTTAGGTTTATTGGACCAACATGGCCAATGAACACATGGGATTACTTGAAAGGTGGAGAGATAAATGATCCAGTGAACCTCACCTTTCTTGTCTCTTACTCTCAGATGATTAGACCAGTGTGCAGCTAGCTGCCTTGCTTGTTCTCTGCCTCCATTTGCAAGCTACACTACCTGTGGGACACCTAACCTGTGGGACACCTAACCTGTGGACTCTGTCACTGTAATTTGAGGTTCCTTTAAGGCCTGCTTCACCACATTACTGAAATATACACCTCTTACGCTCGGCACTGTTGGGCCCTGTCCTGGCTGACTATTGGTGAACTACCTGCCTTGTTTGCTGCCTGTGACCACATAGCCTGAATTGCTCTACAGGGGACTACCCCGAGGCCGTCAAGGCTTGAAGGACTGTCGGTATATTAACTGTCTCACAAAAGTGAGTTGCTTTGAGCCCTTTGTACTGTTTTATAGATTAGTTATCTATTTATTTCTCATGTTAACTATCTATATAAATATATATAAAATTATTATCACCCTGGTTTTGTTTCTCTAGCGTGGTAACCCTGAGCCACCAGTTCTTGGGCACCTTCAAACAAGAGCTCCAAATCAAAGTCCAAGGACCTCCAAATCATAACCTTGGGATCGCTGTCATCTGCTTCTTCTCACAAACATGAGATGCGGATGCTCGTTGAGGTGAGACTTCCTTTCCCGAGGCAGTCAAGTGGATCATGAGTATTAGGCAGGCACATCACCTCGCTGTGTAGGACACTAGATCAGAAGATCATATCTGGGAACAGAGGTCTGCCTCTGTCTTGGTATTTGTCAACATGTCGCTGCAGGGGTGGTCAGGTGTGTTGCGTCTGTCCTGACTCAGAGTGACCCTTGGTCAAACAGAGCAACACAGTGTCCTGTCCTGGGCCATCCAGCAGTGCTCTTTTGTTGGAGCTCATTGTTCAGCCACTGTGTCCGTCCACAGTGTCAAGGGCCTCCCATTTCTTTCATCACCCCTCTTCTTGACCAAATGTAATGTCCTTCTCCAGGGACTGGTCTCTCCTTAGTCGTGTAGCAGTAGTCTTATACAATAGTTATCCTTTTATGATTAGCTAACTGCACTCAGCATAACTGTTTCCAGGTTTATCCAGGTCTTCAGGTGTTCCCTGGCTTCATTTTAAGAATGCTCTCCTCTCCTCTTCTATTTTTTTCAAAGATCTTCTGATTGCTTTTAAATATGGGTTTTTTAGGTTTGGGGGGTTCTTTGCTTTTAATCCACCAGTGTATTCATCTAATCCTGGATTTGTAAAGACTATTTTTTTGTATTTCTAATGCAATCTTTTTGTTATAGGCCTAATCAGATATTATATTTGTTCTTAAATTCATTTGTTTGTTTGTAGGAATGAATTTGTCTTGTCAATTTCAATGATCTTGGTTATTGTCATACAACGTGGTGATAGTTGGTATTACTATAAAGTTGGTGTTAATATCAATTCTTTAATTTCTTAATTTCATAATGTGTCTTCTCTAGTTATTTGGTCTAATAAAAAGCATGTCAATGTGGCGGTTCTTTTCTACCTCTGAGTATAAGCGGTCGCCATAGGGGAATGAAGCAGTGTCTTCGGGGAATAAAGACACTGGTTTGGCAGAGCTGTCTGAGTGTCTTTCCTGATCCTTTTGTTAAGTTTCTGCTGTTTCACACCCAGCTGGTAGCTTACTCTCGGGGTTCTGGCAATGGCCTGCAGCAGAAACTGATCCACACAGTCTGAGTCAATTAAACCCAATCTAACCTTTAAAAGCATAGTTTTTGAGTCTAATCTTCGAAGTGTGTTCTCACCCTTCAAAACACTTTTCTTAGTTGTCTCTTGTCCTCGTTCTCTCTAGTAAAGTAGCACCCTACAGCGTAGCTGTTGTTCATAAGCTGCTGCCAGCCTCCCCTTAATTCCTTACCACCTAAGTCTTTGAGAGCACCTTTGTTCTTTAATCTGGTCACTTTGTGACTTAAACTCTTCCAGCCTCTCTAAAATAAGGGTAATTCTTTTGGGAAGCTCTTCAGAGTTCTCTGTTCTCATGGCTTACCACCCCACATCTTTGTTGCCTTACAAAACAGCTGTGCCTCTGTTCCGGGTTGGGGAATGAAGACAATGACCAATTTCTCTGGTGGTGACTCGCCTGCTTTATGAGTGAGGTACAGCTGACCTTCTTGGCTTTCCTCTATTGATATGAACTCTCCACCAAAGAAGACTAGTTGGAGGTGGTTGATGCCCTGATAGTTTCAGTCTAAAACACCTGGAGTAGAATTCAACCTTGAGAGTGGGGCCTGAGGAAGGATGGACTCCCCTGGTCTCTTGGTTACACTTGCGTATAATTTATCCTTTGAAGCACCGAGGGTGTGAGTGAACAGAAATAATGACGCCTTATGGGGGCTGGGGGGATTGTGTGTTGAAGACAAAGGTGTCCCTCATCTTTGCCACACACATCCAGAGTGGAACTTGTGCCACACTGAACTGGGGGCAAGAAATGGGGAATATGAGATAGGGTTCAAATGCCTTAGATCAATTCTTCTTATACAGATTTAGAAGATTTTCTTCAACAAGTGATTCTGAGTTCACTACACAACCTTGCGACAGTTCCTAGGAGTTTTAAACTGTTTTGCTTGCTTGTGTTTAAACTAATTTCCACAAGTGATAGTTGTTTCACTAGGGAGAGGGCCATGGAGCTATGTTCCTGGCATATTGTAGTGTAGATTTGACTTCAAATACATTTAAGAAATATGTACCATACAGTTCACCATCAGACCTACTACTCCTTAATTTCTTAGAACAAATGCTTCCTATAGTCTTTTCTAAAATAATTTTAAAATAGCTATATGCCTATAAAATGTGCTTCCTTATTTCAAAACAGTAATATTTTCCTCATATCACTACCAATATTGCATCATCTTAGGCAGGATTCTATGGATAAGCAAAAAGCAGTGAATCATAAATATGAATATACAGAAGTTTACCTCAAGAAAATGGCTGGTATGGTTGTAAGACTTGACAAGTCCCAAGTCACAGGTCAGGTGTCAGGTTTGAGGTTTTTCTTGACTCAGGTAACTACAACGATTAAAAAAATCTAAGCTCAGCAGGTAAGCTAGCAGGCAGCTGACTGGTCAATTCCAAGAAACAGCTCAGATGGTGAGAAGCCAGACACAGTAACAAGAGTAAGCAAGGGATATTTGCTAACCCGGTTGTTTCATTCACAGGGTCCCTATGATTCAGAATGGACTCGCAGGCACGTAAAAGCAACAATAACAACAACAACAACAACAAACATAAGCCCAGGTTCATTACCTACTTTCCAGGTGACGGATATGAATATTCATTTCCTATGATCAGTCTCTTCTTTGGAGAGTTAATAACAACACCCTCAGAAAATAAATGAATGAATAAATAAATAAATACTTCCCGGCTCTCTGCTCTTTCTCCTGGGACAGGCAGCCACCTCTTCCCATTCCTGTGCAGTTCCAGTCACATGCCAGAGACAGGATGGTGAAAGGATTTGGCTGAATTGGGCTCCTGGTCTAGCAAAGTGAACACTGTTGCCATCAATGACTGCTTCATTCATCTGAAGTACATGGTCTACATGTCCAGGTATAATTCCACCCATGACAAGTCCAATGGCACCGTCCATCTCCATCACCTGAAAGCAAGACCCTGAGAACATCAAGTGGGGTGACACTGGTGCTGAATGTGTCCTGGAGTCCAATGGTGCTTCTCAAGCCTAGAGAAGGCTGGCTCACTTCAAGGGGGTTGCCAAAAGGGTGGTCATCTCTGCTCCTCCTGCCAATGTGCCCAGGTTCCTGATGGGTGTCAATCACGAGAAGTACGACAGCTTCCTTTAGATAGTAGCAATATCTCCTGCACCACCAGCTGCTTAACCACCACCCCCTGCCCACCCCCCACCCCCCATCACTGATGACAATTTGGGTATTGAGAAAGGACTCGTAACCACAGTCCATGCCACCACTGCCACCCAGAAGACTGTGGGTGGCCCCTCTGGGAAACTCTGGCATGATGGCCGTGGAGCTGCCCAGAACATCATGCCGGCATCCACAGGCACAGCCAATGGGAAACTCACCGCCATGACCCTCGTGTCCCCACCCCAAGGTGTCCATCATGGAACTCACCTGTCATCTGGAGAAACCTGCCAATCAGGATGACATCAAGAAGGTAGTGAAGCAGGCAGCCGATGGTCCCCTAAAGGGCATCCTGGGCTACACAGAGGTTTTCTCCTGTGACTTCAATAGTGACACCCACACCTTCTACCTTTGATGCTGGGGCTCATTTCTTGGTATGAAAATGAATGTGCCTATAGCAACAGAGTGGTGGACCTCATGGTTCACATGGCCTCCAAGGAGCAAGCATCTCCCTGGACCACCAGCCCCATCAACAGCACTAGGGAAAGAGAGGCCCTTTGCTGCTGGGGAGTCTGCCCCCAACACACTGAGAGCATTCCATCCAGACCCCCCTGAAGGAAGCGGAGGGGCGTAGCGAGCCCGATCCTGTCGTGTACCATCAATAAAGCACATTGTACCCAGAAAAGAAATATTTCCCATGCTACTTTGAAGCTGTATGTTGCTCTGTAACCAAAGTTTGATCACCAAGTTAAGAATGAGTGTGTGTGGACTTTCACTGAGGCTCTACATTAACTTCCCTATAGCCTCTGCCTGGGAGATGAGGTGGAGCCGTGGTTCAGTAAGTGAAGGCCAGCCAAAAGATCAGAGGTTTCAACCTCTATGCCACTCCACAGAAGAAAGACAGAGGAATCCAGGCCCATATGAGCATCTCTTTGCAGATCTTAGAGAGTAATCTACTCTGTCCTTTAGGGTCACTACGAGTGTGCATTGGCTCAAAAACAAGGAGGATGGCTGAAGCAGCAAGTTACCATTGACCACTGTGTTGTCCGGGTAGACTAGGGGAACAAATTTCAAAGCCATGCATATGGATATAAGGAAGGGGGTTATATTCAAGAGGAACAGGACATTGAGAAAACATCCCAGCCCAGTCTAGCTCAAAGTCACAAGTCCAATATTACCCCATATCCCTGAAATCAGTCCATAAAGTCTCCTCCCAACTCATGAAGTCACAGGTCATGGGTGCAGAGTCCCGGCACTGGCAGGGGTCTCCCCACGTCTCCTCGCTTCAGGGCTCAGGGTCCATCAACAGCATCCCGTGGTGGCAGAAGCAACTCATCACTGGCAGAGGCCTCCATGTGGCTGCCCCAGCCTCAGAGGTGCGGCTCCATCAGGGCAAAGCCATGTGGTCTCTCCGCCGGCTCCTCCAGCCTCCCGGACACCGCCATCCTGTGTTGTCTGTAATTAATTGTCTCTGAGACTAACTCCCAACAGCTGGGGAAGATAGCTTCTTATCTTCATGAGGAAAATATTGCGAGATTCCCCAGAAGTCTCAGGAGAAAGACATGTCCGTATAGAGGCCTCATTGGCTACTCAATGGCTATCTCCAGATTAACAGGCTAGACCCCACCCCTACATTTCAATCATAAAATTAACATAAGCACATGACTGCCATAACCGCATATACTCGAGTATAAACTGACCTAACTATCTAGCACTAATTTTACCACAAAAACTGCATTAAAATGTGCCAAATACCCATGAGAAGTCAATGGGATCAGGTATCAGGCATCAAAGATCCAGAGCAATAGATCATAATGTAAATGAGGGGGTAGTGCGGAGTGGAGGTCCAAAGCCCTTACAGAAGGATTGTGGGGAGATGGCCCAGTCAGGGTGTAGTATAACACCGATGAAACATACATCTTTCCTCTGGTTCTTTAATGCTTCCTCCCTGCCCCACTATCATGACCCTAATTCTATCTTACAAATCTGACTACACCAGAACATGTACATGGGTACAGATAAGAACTGTAACCACAGGGAATATAGGACAGATAAACTCTTCAGGACCAATATTGAGAGTAGACATACCAAGAAGGTGAGGAGAAGGTGAGGGAGAAAGGTGGAACCAATCACAATGACTTACCCATAACCCTCCCCGAGGGGGATGGACAACAGACAAGGGAGTAAAAAGGAGATATCAGATGGTGCAAGACATGAAAAAATAATAATAATTTATAAATTATCAAGGGTTCATGAGGGAAGAAGAGACGGTGAGGGAGGGAGAGGGGGAAATGAGAAGCTGATACCAAGGGCTCAAAATTAACTACATATTGGTAGTTAGGGCTGCCAAAGGAGCTCTGGTGATGTAGTGGTTTAAACAGTAGGCAGCTAACTGCAAGGTTGGCAGTTCAAATCCACCAGCCATTCCTCAGAAGAAAGATGAAGCTGACTCCTCCCATCAAGATTTACAGCATCAGCAACACGGCGGGATGTTCACCTCTATCCCAGAGAGTCACTATGAGTCGAACTGGCTGGATGGCAGAAGGTTTGGTTGAAAGATAATTCAGGATCATTTCCTTATTGAATCACTTCTGAAAGCCTCATTGAAGACTCCAGGGACCATTATTAAGGTTTTCACTCATTTCCATTGAGTTTTGGAGCCTGTAACTCTTCACAGGAGTTGAAAGGCTCATCTTTCTCCTGAAAGATGGTGGTTTCAAACTTCTTGTCTTGCATTTAGCAGCCCAACTCATAAGCATACATCCCCAGGGCTCCCACTACACTATCAGGATGCCCTGGAGCACAGTGCTCATTGGCTGAACTCAGCGTTGAACAGTGAGAACTCTTGATGCTACTTGGACCATGAGGTAGAAGAGTTCAGCCTGCGAGTGATGTAGAGAAAACTGGGAGGAGTCTGAGTCCCAGGTGAGTTGTCAGCACCACTGATTCTCGAAACTCTAAAAATATCTAATCCCAACTAACACATCCTATTAATCCTTTCACTTACTGACTCATAGTCTCTTCACCACTTCACTCTGTAGATGAGAAACTAGAGGCATAAAGACGGGAAACAAGTACCCCAAAACTGCTTCTATTTAGATACAAGATCCAGGAATCCTAACTCCAAGCACTCTTTCCTCCCTCAATTCACTTGGTTTCAAGAAAAGCTCACTCATTTATTATTTTTTCTAATTCAATTTTGAACAGAGACTTAAAGTTCCTATGGCTGCTTGGCTAAAATGGTGATGCATCTGGATTTCTCCCTGACTCTGTGCCATCCTCTGTCTTTGCAATGTCTCCTTTTGACACCTTACAGAATCTGCTTTTTCTTGGAACTCTGCTGTTTAGAAGGGAATACGTGCATTGTAACCTATTGGAAGGTGGGAGATATCGTGATCCAGTCACCCACTTTCCCAGACACAGGCCAAATAACCACTAGATATATGAGAGCAGCCATTCCACACCAACAAGCCCCAGCCAGTCGGCCAGCTAACCACAGACACATAATCAAGTCCAGCCAAGTTCATCTAAACCTGGCCCAGATCAGCAGAATCACCCAGCTGACTCAGATGAACTGCTTTTAAGAAGTAATAGATGGTGATTATCATAAACCTTTGAATTTTAGAGGAGTTAGTTACATTGCAATAGTTAATTGATAATGTTGCCAGAAAGGAGAGCATCAAAATGTATTACAAATATAAAATATTAATAGTCTAGGGATTCTGAACAATTTAAAATTATCTTTACATTTGAGCTTATCTGACTGTGCTATTATAAGCTGCTTGCATGAAAATTGATTTGAAAATAAGACTGTAAAAGTATTTGTGAACAAATGTTTTAGGTAAATATGTAAGAGAAAATTCTGTTTGTCTAAAAACAACAGTAATACAATTATTGTCCTCTGAAACTTTTTAAAAGCAAACAAATGTCCCAGTTTAGTAGGTACAAGGAACAATGGGATATATAGACTGGGCAGAAATAATGAATTCTGTGAATCTGGGAAAGGAATGCCTGAGTTTTGAGAAAAGGAGCTGATTTAAGAAGGCAGGTGACCAGAAAATGGCTATGCCATTTAAGGCTTGACCAAAGTGTCTTACCTAAGTATTTGGCAATCCCTGGAGAATACTGGCCTGAATCCTACATCCAGGGCAACAAAGCTAGCCTAAAACATGTTGATGGATGAAGGAAACGATTTTGTCAGGTAATTCAGTTGTGTGGACTGAGTTCTATATCTCTATGTGGCAGCATATATGTATATATATGCAGACACACATTACTTAGTGTTTACACAGGGCCTTATCTGAGGATCTCATTACCCTTCACAGGCTTTAATTAAACCCACAATGCCTCTGATGAAACAGCTATTATTTTAGATGGGTAAATTGAGACACTCGTAATCAAGACACCTCAAACTGATGAAGCAAGCTGCCTAAGGACAAACAGGAAATGATTATCTGAGCTGTGAACAGAAGCTGCAAGTCTTGCTGGTTCTGGCTCTAACCACCTTCCCAAAGAGCCCGGGGGAGGAGAAAATTACCTTCTTTTAACCGTTTCCTCAAGCAGTGTGGGATTGTCTCTCTGCCTGGGTTTTACTCATGTGAAAATAGACTGCACAGCTGTCTGGCCTCTTTTGTCTTTTGGTCATAGATAAATAAGTTCCTTGTTCCTTCATGTGGAGAGTGTCCCCAACAAAGGCCTTTTCCAGAAGTGTTTTAGAATGAGCTACCTGTTGCATTGAAGCAGGTACCCAGAATTTTCTACTTGTAGGGAGTCTTGTAATCCCTTATCTTTAAAAGTTTTGCAAATATAAACTATGTAGAAGTTGTTCATGTTTATGGCAGAGGTAGTGATGCATGACCAAGCGTTTCCTTGGGATTCTTTAATTTTTTTTTTTTTTGGAAAGGTGGGTTCAAATCCTGCCAGGTCACCTAGAGACTTTCTGATATTTTCAAATTAGAAAACATGAAGCCTTGAGTGTCTCTATGAGTCAAGATAGACTGAATGTCACTGAGTTAGGTTCAGGAGTCGGATCATAGGGCAGTTTACTAAGTTGTTCCTCTGGGCTAAATTGTGGATACCCAGAGTCTACTTGTGAGGTGTCCTGATATAGGTTCTGTGAAAAATTGTTGAGTTTTATCTAGAAACTCTGGATTCAATTCAAATGCTGCTAAGTATTGCTAGGAAAGCACCTCATAAAAGGATTGATATTTCCTTTTGGAAGTTTTCACCAGATTAAAAAACAAACCAAGAATAAAAGAAGTATCTAAATATTTTCTAAGACATCAGAATGCTTTCCTTTATTGATTATCTCACACACATTTTCCTCGTTATTAGTACACATATTTACTTAGCATAGTTTTGGACAGAGATTTATACCCACCTGAGCCAGAGACACATGAAGGCTCATAGACAAAGGTCAGGAGGAACCAGAGAGTGTGTTAGGTAGGCTCCATCACAACTCTTCACCTCCCTTTAATTTTAGAGAAATCTCTCAGCCAATCTAAGGAGACTTGGGGGTGCTGTCAGATAAGCATTGCATCAGGCTGTTAGCTTCCAGGGCATGGTTTAAACCACTACCTAGCTGCTTCTTGAGAGAACAATGGGCTTATCTGCTCATTGTACAGAAAGTTTTATAGCCTCAAACACCCTATGTTGCTGTGAGTTGGGATGGACTAGATGGCAGGGGGGTTAGGATTTTTTGCATTATTTGTTTTGGGCTAACTTGTTCATCTTTATATTAGTTTTTTTCCCCAGAGACTGAGAATGATCATCACTGCCCACCTACTACTGTGACAGATTATGTACAGTAGCATTTTATGAACTATGAAGAATTATGAAGCTAAAAAGGGTCATTTATTCTTGTAATGATTCTTTGTTAGTACAATTGCTATTTATACATTAAGTTACACTGTCAAAGTCAGTCTGAAAAATAAAATATGTACTCCTAAATAATTCAAGCCTTTTCTTGTGTGTTTTATTCAACACATTATTAGTCACAAGTATCAGAAACTTTATGTTCAGCAGTCCTATAGCAGACAAAGGGAATGAGTTAGCTTGTGGTTAAATTCAGTACTTAAGAGGATATAATTTGTCCAAAAATACCTCTTTAAATTTTACAATATGTATAGTAGCACTATAGTCATTTATAAGAATCCATATCTGTTAGAAAGACAATGAGAAATATTTATTTAAAAATGATATTATCTCTACGATTTGCTTTCTAGGATTTGCTTTAAAATGGTCCATGAAAATAAAAGAAAAGATCTAAATACAGGCAAGTATATATGTAAATATATTTATATATGATGATAGGAAAATAAATCTATGTTCATATATCTATATATCAAATATCAAGGTACTAGATGGACAATGAGCTTCTACTCAAATTCTCCCTCAATGCAAGAACACTTTGTTCTAATAATCTGGCATTCTGTGATGCTCACTTTTCCAACACGATCTCTGAAGACAAAGTGGGCGCATAAGCAAATGTGGTGAAAAAAGCTGATGGTGCCCAGATATTAAAAGATACAGTGTCTGGTGTCTTCTCAACTTGAAGATACACAAGCAGTCATCCAGCTGAGAAGCAACAAAGCCCACATCAACCTGTGTAATCTTGAGGTGTTGGTGGGATCAGGTATCAGACATCAAAGACCCAGAATAAAATCAGACCAATGTGAATTGGGGGTGGGTGCTGAGTGGAGACCCAAAGCCCTGTAAACAATTGGACATTCCCTTACAGAAGTGTCACAAGGTCAGAGTGCTGTATAGCACTGATGAAACATACAACTTTCCTTTAATTCTTTAATGCCTAACCCCAGTCCCCATCATGACCTCAATTCTACATTATAAATCTGACTAGACCAGAACAGGTACACTGCTACAAATAAGAGCCTTCAACACAGGGAATTCAGGGTATATAAACCTCTCAGGAGGGGGAGGAGAAGGACAGGGAAGAAAAGAGAATTGGTCACAAGTATTAGCATATAGCCTCCTCTCAGGGGCATGAACAATAAAAAAGTGAGTGAGGGGAGACAGTGGATGATGTAAGATATGAAATAATAATTTGTAATTTATCAGAGATTCATGAGGGAGGGAAGGTGGGGTCAGAGGGAAAATGAGCTGAAATCAAGGGCTCAAGTAAGAGAATGCTCTGAAAATTATGATGACAGCATATGTACAAATGTGCTTGACACAATGGATGAATATATGGATTATGATAAGAGCTGTACAAACCCCCAATAAAAGCATTTAATTAAAAGAAAGAAAGAAAAAGAAAGGGTGCTTCACAAGCAAAAAGTAAGAAAAAGTTGAAGATGGAAAATACACTGATAAAATATCAATTATTGCTAAGACAACATGAAAGTTAGGAAGTAAAATGAGAGGCTCACTGTATTTATGTTGACACTTTCATGTATCTTTGAAAATATTTATAATAGTAAGCACCATTGCTCTTGAGACCACTGGGCCTCATGGCAACCTGTGTATTAACGTAGAATTGTGATCCACAAGTTTTCCCTTGGCTGATTTTCTGATGTTGGTCCGTGCAGTTCTTTGATCCTAATAGCTCTAAGTCTGGAAGCTCCACTGAAGCCTGATTAGCCTCACAGCAGCAAGTACACCTCTCTGCATTGATGGTGTAGGAGATGCAATGACTGGAATGGAGCCGAGGTTGTCTACACCTAAGGTGGGAATTCTACTGAAGCACCACGAGTGAAACCAGTATCATTTTCCTACATGACACTTGAAACTCTTTCTCAGATTTCTCATCTATATGCAGGTAGAGTAACTGTCTCTGCGATTTATCAATGGTTAAAGTATGCTTGATACATGTTTTACTTAGCAGCCTACTGGCTATTTGATCTTTGAATGATGGAAATTAAAGTATCAATTCTTCTGTAAAAGCCTTTACCTAATATATTTCATTAATTCTAATAGGTTTATACCATCTCCTACTGAGAACCTCTTTCTTGATTTTAAGTAGATTGAGAAGGAAGAGTGCCTTAATCATCTCCGCCCTGCTGCACCTGCCCCCCACCTAGCACATCTGACACTAAGCTTTAGTTGTTTCAAGAACTATTCCTTGACCCAATTGTGAAGAAAAAAGAAGAAAAGATCTAAGGCAAATAAAAATATAAAATCAAAGAAAGGAGAAGGGGATGGAAAATGCAATGTCCTTATTAGGTAGTCCAGTTGGAATGCTAACCCCTTACTCATAGGAAACCCAATGTTCTCTTCGTGATCTGGGTCTCATCACTATATTAGAAGGGAAATTGTAGTCACTTAAGTGTGGGCAGAAACGTGTTTTTTGAAACAAACTGATACATAGATCAATAAATAATTTTACATATTCATAAATCTCAAAAATTTAACTTTTGCAGTTAATAGTATCTGACATTTTTGTGCAGGTATTTCTTCTGGAGACTGGGTTACTCTTTCCTCACCTCTCTCTTAGGATCCAAATAGTCCTTTCAAACAAACCAGAATGGAAATAGATGGGAGCTGAGAACAGTGAACTGATGTTAGTCCCAAGAAGTAGGAAGAAGCAGGGATGAAGATTATAAATCTACACTGACCAAGAGGTCAGACGCTAGGCCTACATAGCTATTTATACTCCAACTTAAATCCATTAAAAGTTAAAAAAAAACAGACACACTGCATAGGCAGACTGGCCATATTTCAAGTGTGTAATAGCTCATTGTGACTGTATTGTTATTAGGTTTCATTGAGTTGGGTCCAACGCTCAGGGACCCCATGTTTGTATACCAGAATGGCATGTATGTGTAACAGAAGGAAACATTGCAAGGTATGTGCCATCCTCATATTGACCCTCTACTTTATCAAGCATGATGTATTTTCCCAGGCATTGGTCTCTCCTGAAAAATATTCAAAGTAAGTGATGTGAACTCTTGTCATTCTTGTTTCTAAGGAACATTATAGCTGTATTTCTTCCAACACTTGTTTGTCCTTCTGGCATTTCATGACCCCCCCCTAAAATGTATTCAACATTCTTTACCACCATAATTCAAATGGATCAGTTCTTCTTCAGGATTTCTTTCTTTGGGTCCAGTTTTATAAAAGTATATGAGGTTATTGAAAAGGCCATGCCTTGGATCAGACACACATTAGTCATTAAGTGATAACTTATATAGCAGATTTGGCCAATACAAGACATCATTTGATTTCTTGATTACTGTTTCAATGGATATTCATTGTGGAACAAAATGAAATAAAATTCTTGACAACTGCAGTCATTTCTCTGCTTCTCAAGATTTGTGTTCTGTTTATTGGTTCAGTTGTGAAGATTATTATTTTCTTTCTATAGATTATTATTTTCTTTCTATTGAGTAGTAACCCATGGTGAAGGCTATGTGGTCTTTAATCCATAAATACATCATGTGCTATTCACTCAGAGAGCAAGACTGTGTGATTTGCATATCACACGTTGCTAATGAGTCTTCTTTCAACCCTTATGTCTGTTCTTCCTTATAAATTCTCAGATTATTTGCTGAGCATACATATGAAATAAATATATTGAAAAATACAGCTCTGGCAAAGCATTTTCTAATTTTAAAGCATGCTACACTCCCTTATGCTGTTTAAACAATGGCATCTTGATCTGTGCACAGGTTCTGCATGAGCACAAGTAAGTGCTCCAGACTTCCCGTTTATTGTAATGTTGTCCATAGCTTTTAAAGCTTCACACAGCTGAATACCTTTACATAATGGATAGTACATAGGAAAACATCTTGCTGGTACTCTCTTTCAGCCAAGAGAGACCTGAATTAGGCATCATGTCACTGCATCATGTCACTGTCTGAATCCAATTTGAATGTGGCTAGTCGTTATCACACTTGGACATACTAGTAGAGAATGCTTCCATTATCACAGAGAATTCCATTAGAGATATAGGTTTTAAGCAGGGAAAAGGACAATGGGTGAGGGGGAAACAAGCAGAGGACAGACAGGAGAGTGAAGACTCAAAGAAATCCTCTGTCTGACCATGGAAAGACTGTCTCTAGGGCAGACCTTTTTGGCAGCTACTTAATCTGGTGTCATCATGAGGGGATTAAAAGTGAAGGGGTGGAGTTTAGCCTGCCAATCAGGACACAGCTTGATGATGCCTCCTGGTGGGCATGTCTTTCTCATGAGAACTTCCTCTCTGCTTTTCATCTTCCTTGACAAGCCACAGGGAGACTTGCTGAAACCTGCCAGGAGCCCCTCACTCTGCTTCACCTTCCTGTTGAAGAGTCATACTCAGAAAGCTGAAGGAGTCTTGTGGAAACATGCCCTAGCATTGAGATGCTTCCATGGCCATTGGATCCATAAGACTTTGCACCCATCAGTCTGTGATCTTCCAGGACTTTGCATCATTGCATGCGACTATGAATCTGAAGAAGGCTTTATTGACTAGTGTTGGACTTATGGGCTAATATTGGACGTGTGAACTTAGTCTGGACTCAGCTGGGAGGTTGGAATGTTTTCTTAATATAAAATTACTCTTTGATAAAAAACTCTTTCATGTAAACATATATGATCATCCTTGGATTTGTTTCTCTGGTTAACTAGGTCTAACAGTCTTCACAGATTAGATTAAGAATGTTTTTCCTACCTATTTTTATCTGATGAGTTTTTATTAATTGTATAATTTGAACCTTAAACATAGTAAGTAGGGATAGGTATTCCATATGCTTGCTAATAGGGGATAAAAAGCTTTCCTGGTAATGTTCTGCTTTCCTTCTAGACAAGAATTTCTCCATCTTATCACTGATGCCTATGGTCAGACAGTACTTTGTTGTATGGCAGTTGTCTTGTGTATTCAAGGTTGTTTAGCTGCACCCGTGAACATACTCATGAGAGAGTAGTAGCAACTCTCCCCTCTTGTGACAACCCAAAGTGTTTACAAACAGCATCAAAAGTCAATGCCCCCTGGGATTCCAGTGGCCATGGAGTTAAATCCTATTTTGATTTTTAATGGCTGATTTTCTAGAAGTTGATTACCAAGACTTTCTTCTGAGGTTCCTCAAGGAGAAATAAATCCCCCCACCTCTAGGTTAGCAGTTAACCCCTTAACCATTAACCCATTACCCCTTTGCACTATTTAGGGAATTACCTTGAACCTGAGAGCTCCCAAATCTGGACTGCGGCATCTGAAATATGCAAACACTATCTCCAGCCTGATCAGAAAGTAGACTGTCATTTCTTGCTCTGGGCCATAAGCACAGGCAGTGACCAGTGACTGACCTGGAAAAACAACACTTTGTTCAGAGGAAGCTTATAAGTACTTTTCAGGCAGGAAGATGAGCTAACCTCAAAACTTTCCATAATTTTTAAAGAACAGGTACTTGTGGAGGGAAACATCCACTCTCCAGATTCCGGTTGTGCACTATGACTGAGGTTGACTTAACTAGAGTGAAAAAAATCATATAATTTGCTATGTCAACAAATATATAACTAACCCAAATGTGTGCTTCCTTTTTGGTATCAAAGGATAAGTCTAGAGTAAAATTCATTGCAATAGTCATTTTAAAGTACATGCATGCTGTCAGAAGTCTAAATAACTACATTTTTCACTCTCCTCTAAAAATGGATGGCACTAAATAATACACCACGGTGCTTTAACCTAGAGATTTTAATACTCAATTCTAACTCAAAAACATAACTGCAGACATCCAAGCTTCATGAAACAATCCCTGTGTGATAATTATGTACCTTGAGTAGAATCACCAATGCGTTCATTTTGAAAACTTAATATATTTTGCTGGGAAGTGTCTTGGGAATTTTCAATTCTGTTACTGCCAAGAACAAGAAGTATTAAACATTCAGAATAAGACAGTCACATTAGATTGTGTGCATTAAAATGAATCACAATGAAGAGTGAGATTTAAATATATTGTTCTTGAGAACCTAAAACCTGTGACCTCTTTCCTCTATCTAGGCTCATGGAGGGTAGAGAGTGTGTTTTCCCAGCACCTCTTATGTGTCTGTCTATATTCCCCAAACTCACTGCCATCAAACTGACTCCAACTCTAAGTTACCTTCTAGGACAAAACTGAACTGCTCTACTGGGTTTCTGAGATGGTACATCTTTACAGGAGTAGAAGGCCTCACATTTTCCCCCTACTAAATTCTTTGCTCATAAACAAACACACTAAGTACAAACACACTGATATAAAACCTAGACCAGAATATGTGTTTTTTTGATTCCAATCTAGCTCTAAAGCAAAGCAATACATGAAGAATCATGACTAAGAGACTTTGTCACTTTTCATTTGAGGACCAAGTACAATTTTAGTTTATCTGCAGTCCTGGTTGGTTATGTGCTTGATGGTCTTGCCAGTTCCCTAATTTTTCTGAGTTTCCATTTTCTTGTTGATGAAATGAGACTCCTAGAAATTTTGTGGTCTGAATGACCAAATCCTTAGGGCTTAGGATGTAACAAGGCTGTCTAAATGTTAACTGTGATTTTTTACAACTTATTTCTTCCATCTATCCAAAAGGTTTATTTAATTAAGCAAATGGTTAGCCTTAGTCTTATTTTCATTAAAATCAAACTCATTTAAAGAGATCTTGAGGAATACATTCAATGTTAAGATCTGAGAATCATTCTTTTCTAGATATTTATGCTATTCATAACAAATAAAATGACCATAATATCACTTTATTAGTAACTATCTATAACCATACAAATAGGAAGTGATGTGCAAGTAGTACACTTTAAGTAAGGAAACTTAATCTGTTTTAGATCTTGAATATTGTATTAAATTGATAGATGAATTTGAGAATTTATATATATGATGAATTAATATGTAGGTTCACATTTAAGAATGTGAATTCCCATGAAAACAGAAACCTTTATGTCAATGTTCTTTGACTCACTTTTCACATGGAAAATGTAAAAAGAACCAAAATGTTCATCAGCAAATGAATGGATAAGCAAAACATGGGAAATGGAATGCAAATCATTCATAAAAAGAATTTAGGGTTCTGCATGTCACTATATGGATGAACTTTGAAAACATCATGTTGAATAAAATAAATCAGTCACTAACAGACAAATATTGTATGATTTCATCTACATGAAAATATATAGCAACAAAAGATTATTATTTGTTACTAAGAGTGGGAGAATGGAGGAAGGTGGAAGTCTTTGATAAGGGGGATTTGAATTTATGTTAAAGGTGATGAAATGATTTGAGAAAGAATACCAAAAATGATCACTCACCTTGAAATATATAATCAATGTCACTAAATTTCACATGTAGAAATTGTTGAGGTGGCATATATTTAGTTGTGCATATTTTCCTGATTTCTATTTACAGCTTTCTATAATTCATTTTTTTCACCTTAAAGGTCTTGCACACCTTGTGGTAGAGAATAGTCTTCATTGCATTTGTGAATAAGATAGTTTTATATTTGTCTTTAAATTTTCTTATCAGTCAAAGTGGAAGCAGTGTTGTTTTAGTTTATGGAA
This sequence comes from Nesogale talazaci, assembly GCA_004026705.1. NCBI lineage: Eukaryota > Metazoa > Chordata > Mammalia > Afrosoricida > Tenrecidae > Nesogale > Nesogale talazaci. The sequence goes on from PVJH01000622.1 coordinate 52,391, forward strand.
TTTATTTCCTATACACTTACTGAACTTCCTAAATACTACTAAATGACTTACAGTCTTCTAAATTTCCACTATTGAGAACCACAAATAAATAAATCATTTGTTTCTTCTATATTAGTCTTATTTGTCTTTTCTTATCTCATTCAGTTGTTGTTGTTGTTGTTGTTGTGTGTGATAGAGTTTCGCTCTGATTCATATGTTCCTACACACAGCAGAAAATATGCCGCCCCATGCTGAGGCAACCTCACAGTCCTTGCGACGTTTGAATCCATTTCAGCAGTGACTGTATCCATCAATCTCATTTCAGGTCTTTTCAACTGGCCTTCTATTTTACAAAGCATGATGTCCTTCTTCAGGTGTGATAGGTAGATTTATTGTGCCAACATGGCCAATGAACACATGTGAGATTAATTGAAGGCTGGAGATATAAATGGTTCAGTGAGCTTTGCCTTTTCTCTTGTGCTCTTGGATCTTTGGACCAATGTGCCTTGCTTGTTCTGTGCCCACGTTTGCAAGTGACACTACCCATGGGACACCTAATCCGTGGACTGTGTCCCTGTGATTTGAGGTTCCCTGAAGCCCTGCTTCGCCATGCTACTGGAATGTACATCTCTTGAGCTGGGGACTGTCAGGCCCTGTCATCTGGCTGACTGTCGGTGATCTTCCTTGACTGGAGAGTCTGAATTGCTCTACAGAGGACTACCCAGAGGCCCTCAACACTTGAAGGACTGCCAGTGCGTTATCTGTCTCACAGAAGTGAGTTGCTTTACGAACTAATTAACTGTTTATCTCTTTCTTATATTTTTCTATAAATATATATTAGTGTCCTGGTCTTGTTTCTCTGATCTTGTTTCAGATCTTTTGAACCAACCTTCTATTTTACAAAGCATGATGTCCTTCTCCAGGAATTTGTATATCCTGAGAAACATGCCCAAAGTATGTGAGAGTCTTATCATCTTCACCTCTACAAACCTTCTGGCCACACTTCTTTAAAGATGTTTGTTGTACTGGCAGCCCATTGTATTAAGGATTTGTGGGTTTCCTTATTCACTGCCAGGCTTTCTTTTGCATAAGAAGCAATATGATGGCTTGGGTCAGATGTACCTTAGTCCTCAAAGTGAAAACCTTTTCACTTTGAGTTTGATTGGCATCAATTAACTGGAAACTCAAATAATATTAAACCATACCAAAAAGGAATATTTATTAACATTTTCCTGATTTTAAAAGGAATGCTTTTAATGTTTGACAACTATGATGTTTACTATAGTTTTCCATCTTCAAAAAACTTTGACTTTTTTCTTTCTCCTGGCATAAATAGGTTTCATCACACCACCAACAAAAACTATAAAAATAATACAGCATAGATTTCTAAGAATTACTTCTAAGCAACATGTGTTGAGTTGGCCAGTGGGAAAAATTGATGTATAAAAAGGAAGGCAGAGCAAAAGGGACAGAAAAAATGGCTTTAATAAGTTTCACTTCTACTGCTTTCTTAACAGGTCAGCATGGACCAATTCCATTTCACAGTGCTATTTCAGTGACAAGCAGAGGATGGCAGAGGGTTAGCTGCTGAGAGAGGGGCCTGTGTTGGTCTGTTCTACAACATTCAGTGTCGTGAGATCACAGTGTATCCCAACATAAAGGAGATTTCTAGTTCAGGCCAGCTGTGCTCCTTACCTTCTATTTTGAGGCATCGCATCATCCACTAGAGATTAGTAAATAAAAGAAACTATAGCTAACAGTGGCTCAAGAGTTTCAAAATAGTTCATAATTTATATCCCACGACTTCTTTCCTTCTCACCTAAACATATCGACATCTGCTTTCATAACACTGTCCTAGGCCCTAGGGCAAGTATCCTCAAGGTACAGCCCACGGGCCCCATGTGACCCACCAAGGACATTTATCCAGCTGCTGGGTGTTTTTGCCACTGCTGCCTGTCCAGCTTAGCAGCCGACCCATTCCAGGCCCACAGTGGATTTGTCCATAGTTTTTTGTTTTGTTTTTGGTTTTAACTATAGTCAGGCCCTCCAATGGTCTGAGGGATAGCGAACTGGCCAACTGTTTTAAAAATTTGAGGACCCCTACCCTAGGGTTTACAGCTTGACTGATAGTCTTCCAGTTTTAGAAGAATGAGTTTTAGAAGAATGTTTAGGGGCGCCTATCCCTTTATTTGCCCCTGTGATTTCCTACCAAATGTTCACAGCTTTGGTCCCAAATAATCTCCCTTCTTAAGCCCTGACTTTGCAGAGACAGTGGCTAGCAGCCTGGGACACAGTGGCATCTCTTGTAGGAAGAAGGGCTCTTCCTTCTCTTGATGCTAGCCCTAGAGTTAAAATGAACCTCTGGGCTGGTTTCTGGAGAAAGTGAATTCTTCAGAAATCCTTCAGCTACAAAATTCTTTCTAGAAAAGTGAGACCTTTGAAACTATTGTGTTGTTTGCCAAAACGAGAGGCCAAGTGAGTTTTTGGATAAATTGTGTCCCATTGGTCACAGAGTGGCCCCACTCTTAGCTTACAGAATATTACTGTTTTGGAAGGATATTCTTGCTTTGACAAAGAAATGTCTCATAAGTAAAATGCATCCTTGTTTGTTCCCCTGGGATGACTATGGAAACAAACCCAGAGATACTCATATGTAAGTAAGAGAGAACTTTATTTTAAAAAAGCAAATGTATAAGGAGAACACATCCCAGCACTGTCCAGATCAAATCCATCAGTTTGATATTAGCCCCTGAATTCCTCTTCAGAGTCATTCATAGAATTCCTCTTGAGAGCACTTGCAATGATGCCAAACGCAAGGAAATCACAGGTTAGAGGGGAGACAGTTCTGTGGATCCAATAGTGGTGGACAAATCTTCAGGGCTCTGGCTGCCATCAGCGTGGCTTGTCAACAAGAAGGTGAAGCAGAGAGTGTGTGTCCCACTTCCAGGGAGGAAGAGAGGTTGTGACCTGATTGACAGACTAGACTCCACCCCTTCCATTATATTTATCAAGTTGACAGGCAGTGGTGAAACTACTACGTCTTGTCCCGAAAGAAATTTCATAGAATAAAAAGCATCAATTATTCATCTAGATTCAGCTACCACTGCAGTGAAGCATTGTGGGGCCGTTACCTTCCTACACATGGTGGTGGCTGCCATTCTGCGTTCCACCCATATACTCGCACAATCTGCTCATCTACGCCAGACAACTTCGATAGAACATGCCAGGGAAAGAGCAGCTAGTGTTTTTTCATGACTATGACCACCCCCCCCCACCACCCCACATGTGGAACTCAAATGGATTCAACTTGATGCAGCACCACGACCTCTGCCATGGGGAGTTCAGGAGCTGATGCAAGAATATACAGCAGTTTCACCTACAGTGGTGAGCCCATTAGCTAGCAAGGTCCTAACAGCTAGGAAGGCCCTAGAGACTGGAGGAGGCTATTGCAATGACCTAGATCAGCGGTTTTCAACCGATGGGGTTGCCTAGAGCATTGGTAAACATATATTTCGGATGACCTTGGGAACTGAGACACTGCTCCTCTATGGATCTCCAGGTGGTTCCGCCCACACATAGATATGCCCACATACAAGTAACTGGTGTGAAGACTGTTATCTGGGTTACACCATGCTTCAAAACAAAATGTCATTTATTTGCCATTAGAAATTAATATTTCACAATATCTAATGGCATACTATTTTGTGATTAATCACTATGCTTTAATTATGTTACATTTGCAACAATACATCCTGCATACCAGATACTTACATGATGATTCATTACAGTAGAAAAATTACAGTTATAAAGTAGCAATGAAAGTAATTTTATGGTTAGGGGTCACCACAACATGAGGAACTTTGTGAAAAGGTTGTTACTTTAGGAGGGCTGAGAACCGCTGGTGTAGACGGACATGGAGCACCTGTGTGTATGGAAAGGAACTAAATGAGTCAGCATTGGACTACAAGGTGCTGTGGTAGTCATGTACTCTGGTGCCAAATTCATTAAGAGTGTAGGGGTGGAGTCTAACCTGTAAAGCTGGAGATAGCCAACGAGACCTCTGTGTGGGCATGACTTTCTCTGAAAATTCTGGAAAACCTCATGATATCTCCCCCATGGAAGTGAAAGACTATCGAATCAGTTGCTTGGAGATGCTCTACTGACAAGACACAAAACTCAGTCCCTTGGGACACTCGACTGACAAGACAACATGGCAGCATGCCAATTGATCCTGAGTCCTAGAACCTGGAGGAGCCAGAGGAGAAGCCATATTGTTTTATCCTGGTGGAACCTGATCTTTGAGGCTGGAGAAGCCACGTAGAGACCCCTGCCAGTACTGAGATGCTCGGGATGGCACAGGGAACCCCCTGCCAGTGCTGAGATGTTTCTACCACCACTGGATACACAAGACCTCTGCACCCACTGGCCTGTGATTTTCCTGGTGTCATTGCATGTGCTTTGTGAATCTGAAGAAGACTTTATAGATTGGTATCAAACATAGGAGCTAATATTGGAGTTATGGACTTGGACTGGACTGGCTTGAGATGCTTTCTCAATGTTCCTTTCCTGTAGTATATAAACCTCTATCTTATATGCATATGTGTGTTTATGAATTTGTTTCTCTAGTCTACCCAGTCTAGCACAGGTGCTATGTCATTAATTTGCCCCCTCTCTAGGAGAAGGATGTGGCAATCTTCTTCCTTAAAGATTAGGAAACCTTATCTAGGATAAATAGAAGTCTGAATGGGCTCAATGTAAATGGGTTGGTTTGCACAGAGGGAGCCCTGGTAGCATAGTGGTTAAGCACTTGCCTGCTGACTGAAAGATAGGCAGATGAGTCCCCCAGGGGTGCTGAAAGAAAAGACCTGGTAAACTGCTTCCTCACATGGGGAAGAAGTGAGATCAGTGATGTCACATTGTAGGAATTGTAATCACTGAGATGAAACACAAAGTGTATGAACTGTTAAATAGAAAATAGATATGCTCTGTAAACCTTCAAGACACAATAAAGTTAAAAAAAATAAGATTAAACACTAGTAAGCCCTATGGTTATTTCTACACTTTCCTATATTGTGGAGAGCCAGATTCAAAGGCCATTGTTTGCTTGTTTTTGGATTTTAGCTAATTACAAATTTTAAATCACTGCTAGCAAGTGGTCCAAAAACTCCAACAGCCACCAACACCAGGACCCAGCCATTTTTAAATATTCACTTTTTTTTTTGGTTCGGAAATTTAGAAAATATTAAGAAAACAGCATCATAGTAAAAATTTCGTGCTCAAAATTTGTGATGGGGCTGCTCATCTGATTTGTTTTTATGCTAATGGGGTTGCGCTGGAGATTGGACAAACTTGGATATTTGAAAGGATTTTTGCTAAGGGGAGGCAATGTAGGACTGGATTCATCCTTGGATCCCGAATTTGGCTCGTCCTCCAGTGAAATAAACTGTAGAGAAGACCTTAGCTCCGGATTGGAAGCTGTTTTTAAAATAGTGTCGGTTTGAGCAATAAAGCGACTGGCACGCGAGTCATTATTTTTAACATCAATAATTTCCTTAATTAAATTGTAATAGGATTTTGCTGTAACAGGGACGCGTTCGGGCCTGAACGCCTCATAATAATCATTTAAACAATCGCCCACATGGTCCCAAGTACGTGTGGAAATAGTGCCCTCCTTGGGGAACCAGGGACACGTATCTTTAATGAAATCAAAGAATTTAAACATATCCTTGGCTTTAACCTTTACTCCTCGCGTCTGTAAGGCATCTCTTAACTGACCTACAAACACCTGCTGCTGACTTAATTCCTGACCCATAATTACGAACAACAACTCACCTTAGGCAGATCGCGCAGCAGGTAACCACGCCGCCGGGCAGGCAACAAACGGGGAGGGGGTCGACCGGTCTCTTGGGGTTGTTCGCTTCTTCCAGGCCTCCTTCTCCAGGCGGCCGTCTGCAAGGAGGGCTAGCTTTTATAGAGTGTGGGGAGCGCGGCTGACAAGGTGCTAGGTTCTCAGGTCTCACGGGTTGAAAGGAGAAGTTCGCAAGTCACAGCGGCAGCGGCAGTCGTAGCGGTCACAGCGGCGTTTCTAGGAGGTTTTGTTTTCGGGCAGCCCGAGACTTATAGCTCAGCGCAAGAACCACAGCTCAAAGTTCTGCGTGAGTTTTGAAAGTTCAGGTGCCGCTCTTGTTCTGCGTGAGTTTTGAAAGTTCAGGTGCCGCTCTTCAGCTCGTTCTGCAGCCGATGGAGAGACCGTTTAGCACTGTCGCCAGCGTCTCATAGCTCGTAGAAGCAGCTCTCTCAACTCGCAGGATTGCCCCACGTTGGGCGCCAGAAATGTCCCGGTCCGTGGGACATTCAAACGTGGATCTCTGGGTCCGGAGGCTGGAAGACGAAGATGGGCAGGGGACGCGAAGAAGGAGGCAAGACAGGATTCTGATCAAGCCTCGTTTATTGGGGAGAAACTCAAGCCGCACAAGCCGGAAGAGGGAGGTACTTATGCAAATACAGCGTATAAGGGAAACAACCAATAGTATTGCAACACTTACGACCTGATAATATGCAAATACAGCGAATGGGGGGAATGACCAATAATAAGCGAACTAGTTGACTGTAACCAATTAGGGCAAAGTTCCAAAAAAGGTAAAAAAAAAAAAGGCGCGCAAAAGGGGCTGTAGTCCTCAACTTGGGACAGTATGCTAATGAGAGTACAGAAGAAGGGTAGAAAACAAGGTCCATATTAACCAATGATGATAGAGGTCAATGACAGCATCAGCATCCGGAAGCTGGCTTTCGCCAGAGCATGATAACTTTTGCTAAAAACCCTGGGGCGGAAGGAATTGTTTGCAGAGCAAACAATGGTCTTTGAATCTGGCTCTCCACATGTCCCCCTTTTTTGTATTAATAGGGGTAGGCAGGAAAAAACCAATTAGCTGATGCGGGAACTGTACCTGTCTTCGGTTGGCCTGCGCGCAGGTTGTCCTTACCCATCATTGGTCCTGGGAATGCCGGTATACACGCAATCTCAGGCCTGTCTTAGGTTGGTACAGCTGCCCTTAGCTCTTACCCGTCATTGGCTACCACGCTCAGCGCACATGCGAGGGAGGTTGGTGGTTACAGTGTGCCTGAAAGGACCATCACTGTCTTGCATTTCCAACCTGTGATAATGCACCTGAATTGGTTTCGCCTGCAAGGATTCTATTTGCTGCTTGATGAAGGCCATAAGTTTGTTGAAAAGAACCGGCCCCAGGGAGATTACAACTAGGAAGGTCACGAGTGGAGAAATAATTGGAAGCAAGGCCGAGAATAAAGGGGAACTCCACCAAGTATTGGTCTCAGTTTTTTGCCAACGGGATTGTAACACTTCATCGCTGATTTTGTTCAGTTCTCGGACGTGATCTTCTACTATTCCGGATTCGTTGATGTAGTAGCAGCAGCCTTCAAAAACGAGCAAACAATGGCCTTTCAATCCAGCTCTCCACACTATATTGCTCTGAATCAGAACCAACTCCATGGCAGTGGGTTTTACTTATAAATAGTGCAAACTCATTGTAGGAAATGACAATCATTACAGTTGGCAATATTTACTGGGCTAAGAAAATCAGGGGAAATTACCTACGTAGAAGCAAAATTGATAAGTGGGACATACTACAGATGAAACACCTGTGTTCATTAAAGGAATTTGCTAAGAGAGCCCTCAGACTGGGAAAACATCTTAATCAATGACACATCAGACAAAGGCCATATTACTAAAATCCATATTACTCTGCTAGCCTACAAGAAGAGAACAAATGGAGGAGGTGGGCAAAGGACCTGAGAAGAAGTATCACAAAAGGCCAAAATCCAAATGAGTAATAGACATATGAGAAAAAGTTCCTGATCATTAGCCATAAGAGAAATGCAAGTTAAAATAACTATGTGTTACTACTTAACACCCTCAAAGAGAGCCCAATTAAAACAACAACAACAACAACAACCAGAAAGTGACAAGTCCTAGAGGGGGTGTGGTGAGATAGGAACTCTCATCTGCTGCTGGTAGACCTGTAGGTATGTGTCACCATGATGGAAATTGAGTGAGACCTAAAACAAATGGAAATTGAGCTATCATATGACCCAGCAATTCACCTTGAAAGTGTATACCAAGAAGAGGTAAGAAATAGACCCCAGCCAGACAGCTGTACTCCAATGTTCATCACAGCATAGTTCATAATTGAAAAAAGTTGGAAACAACCTAAATTTCCACCAATTGATAAATGGATTAAAATAAACTCTGGCACATACAAATAATGGAGTACTATACATCGCTAAAAAATAGTGATGGACTCATGAGGCACATGGTCACATGGGAAGGGTTGGAGGAAATCATACTAAAGGAAGTAAGCCAAGCACAAAAAGACAAGTACAACATCAGACCTCTGAACTAAGCTTTAAAAAGCACAAAGGGTATAGGGGAAAAGCCAGTAAATGTATAAATTCCCAGGGAAAGGTCTAGACACTCTGGCAGAAGAGGTCAGACTCAACCCAGGTATGCATATGGCACCAACTAAGAAGAAGGGGGTGGGGGTATAGGACATGCATAGTCAGAGAATAGGGCACTAACCCACCCACAGTTAGGGTATTATTTATGTCTCCACATGAAAGGAATAGAGGGACTAGACCTCAACCTAGTACACCAAGTCTTGAGGGCAACATACGGAAATGAAACAGAAAGCTAACAGAGAGGTCTGCCCGGCTGACCCCAATCCCAGCTATGTCAACCCCCCTCCCAAAAGAAAGTAATAAAGAGGACAGCACTAAAGATTTATCCTAGGGAGAGTGGAGAATCTGCTCAGACCACCTGCTAATAAAGGACGAAGAATAAAAGAGGGAGAGAGAGAAAGAGAGAGAGAGAGAGAGAGAGAGAGAGAGAGAGAGAGAGAGAGAGAACTGCATCCTGACCTACCAAATTCTGAGGATAACACTTCATTTCACAGCAACCAAGGCACAGATATCCCCATGAGGCCAGCCCCACCATGCAACACAACATTCCCTCACTGACTCACATGCTTCAGGGCACAGCTTTGGAGACACAGTATGGGAATTGTGTTTTGTCTGACACCCCCCCACACACACACACTCACACACCCTGAGGTAAAATATGAACTTTAACAGAGAATTCAAAGGACAAAGCAACTAACTCCCTGAAAAATTCCAGAAATAGACTTCTGACTTGAGGAAGCAGGGCTTGGCAGTTCATCAGACTAATCAGAAAACCCAGGGTCAGCAGACAGACCTGGAATTATTCATAGTGCCCCTCCCCCTTTTTGTATAAGACAGATAAGATACATAATCCTGAGGAGAAAACAATGGGATCCATGGTCGGTGGGGGAGAGTAGAGGAGGGCAGGGGGAGAGGGAAAGGGAGGGGGAAATCAATAAACCCAGGAACAAGGGAACAACAAGGGATCTAAAAATCTATAGCAAGAAGGGTGTAGAATGGCTGGTGGAGGTTAATCATATGCAATATAACTGAGATGGGTTACTGAGAGCCAAATGAAGATCAAACATGATGATGGGACAGGAGGAAAGTAAAAGGAAAGAACAAAGAGGCCAGAGACATTTATAGAGGTATGATTATAGACATGTATATATATATATTAATATATAACAATAGGGAGACAGGTCAATGTACACATATTTATATGCTGAGTATTGAGGTAGCAGATGGACATTGGACCTCTATTCAAGTACTCCCTTAATGCAAAGAACATTCTGTCCTAATAACCTGGTATTCTGTGATGATCACCATCCAGATACAATCGATGAAATCAAAATGGGCACATAAGCAAATATGGTGAAGAAAGTTGATGTTGCCTGGCTAGAAGATATAGCATCTAGAGTTAAAGGCTTACTAGAAGATATAACATCTAGAGTTAAAGGCTTGAAGCTAAACAAACAGCCATCTATCAGGGAAGCAACAGAGGCCACATGGAAGAAGCACACCAGCCTGTGTGATCACAAGGTGTTAACAGGATCATGTCAAAGACCCTCTGCCTTCTAAAAGGCAATTTGACTTTATAGCTTTTATAAAACAACTTTTCTAAAGGTTAAGCTCATGCAGATTTTGTGAAATGTTTCAGGATAATTTGCTGCAGGTTTTTTATTTAGTTTTTGCTTATTTATAAATTAATCATTTCAAGCTTTGATATATTTAAAGAGTTTAGAAAGAAAACCCAATTTTTAAATAAAGATTTAGCTTCACAATATTTAAGTACATGCTTTCTACCCCCAAAATCCATATTAAAAATAAAGATAAAATTTATATCTTTATTAACAAAGACAGTAGATAATATTTATGGAACACTTACTATAAGCCAGGTTCTATTTAAAGTACTTTATCTTCCTAAATTTTCACAAGGGAAAGAGTAACTTTCAGTCTTTTATGAAAATTAGGCATCATTATTAAAAATCATGACATGTTTACAGAACTATGGCAAAGTCCAGAGAGAGCCTATGAACAGCTGCTTCTCCATTATTAAATGTTTGCTATCATCCATTTGCTACAACCAGCAGTCAGGACCCAAAGCCAACTAAACTAGCTACCATCAAGGCAATGATGACTTATATGGGCCCTACAGAACTGGGTGGGGCTGCCGTTGTGAGTTTCGAAGACTGGAATTCTTTAGGAGAGTAGAAAGCTCCGTCTTCTTCCTGTGGTGCTTTACAACTGCTGACCTTGCGATCAGCGCCCCAACTTGTAACCACTGCGCCACCAGACCTCCTTCAACAGATCAATAACTGTACATTATTATTAACTGAAGTGCATAGCTCATTTGCACTGCCTTCGTTTTTACTTACAGTTCCTTCCCTGTCCCAGGATTGTACCCAGCATCCCATTCACTGCCATGTCTCTTTCAGTTCTTCTCTCAAGACTGTGACAGATTTTCAGACTCTGTTTCAGATGACAGCTCTGAAGAGTTTCAGACAGTTTGGTGGGATGTGACTAAAACTTTGCTGATGTTTTTCTCATGATAAAAGAGAGGTTAATGTATCATTAATGTACAATTAATATGTATCATTAATTGGAGTTGAATTATATGGATTATTTTTCTGTTAGTAAAATGGTGATCCAATCTTTCTTTTTATTTTGCATTATAGTAAATTATACTACTAGGTTACACTGTCTCCTGCCCTGAGATAAACATACTTCATCCTCATGTATTTTTAAAACAAGGCCTATAATTTTCCTTTCTTGTAGAGTCCTTGTCTGCTTTCATTACTGTTTTCAGTCATTTCTCTCAGAAGCAGACTCTGGGCCAGAGCCTGGTGTGCAGGACATTTGCTTGGGGGCCTCTCAGAACGAATACTGTGGAACACTGCATAGCAGTCAGAGTTCAGGACCCCTAGGGTGGGCTTAGGGTGCTCTGAGCTCTGAAACTAGAATGATCCTTATCTGCATTTTCAGATTTATTAGCACCAAATTATTCATAATAGCCATTATAATATTTTAAGTTACTATTCTCTATTCAATTATGTTCTCTTTCTTGTTCTAAATGTGAGTGAGCAGGTGTGGGTGCTCTTTCTCTCCTTGTTCTCAGTCTTGCCAAGTGCTGTTTAATTATAATGTCAAAGAACCAGCCTTTGTTTTTGTTGATCATCACTTTTGTTTTCAGTTTCATTAATGTTCAATTTTATCTTTATTAGTTACTACTTTCTGTCTTATTTTTGAGTTTATTCTATTCTTTTTCTAACTCTTGTGCACTGAGCTCATTATTTTTCTATTACTTTTCTTTCTGTAGCATTTCAAGTTACCAACTGCACCTCTGAGTACTAATTTAACTGCATTGCATGTTTTGATTTAATATAATAGCTTCCTAGTTTCCCACCCACCTTTCTGCTCATAACAATTCACACACTCAACTTTCAACTGAACACAAAACTCTATACAACTGAGTGGAGAGTGTGGCCATATGTCAGGAACAGAGAGGGACTAGGAACTTTCAAGGTATTTGACGAAGGACTTTCTGAGCACTAGCTCTAACTTGAAAGCATAAATAGATTACAGAAACTCCTGAGGGGGTGGGTGTTGGAGCGGGAGGTAGCCATATGGCTTTGCCATGCTACTTTTGAGACCTTTATATCACACCAGGTGTGTGCAGGGAAAGGCACTGGCTAGATCACACTCCTGTTAAAAGGGAGACTGGAAAATATCCATATTAGTTTGAAAGCCATTTGTACAATAAAAATTAATGGGGGCTTACTAATTGACATTCCTCGATACTCACCCTCCTGACACAATCACTGAAGACAAATGTGTGCACAAGCAAAAGTGGTGAAGAAAGCTTATGGGGCTCGGCTATCAAAGATATAGCCTCTGGGGTCTAATGGCTTGAAATTAAACAAGTGGCCATCTATCTCAGAGTCAAAAAAGTCCTCATGGAAGAAGTCCACCAGTCTGTGTGACCATAAGGGGTCAATGGAATCAGTTAGTAATCACCAAAGAACAAATATCATATCATTGTATGCCCACCTTCCTTATATGACTGCTGAAGACAAAGTTGTACATAAGCAAATGTGAAGAAAGTTGATGGTGGCCGGCTATCAAAAGATGTAGCTTCTGGGGTCATAAAGGCTTGAAGATAAACAAGCAGCCATTTAGATGAGAAGCAACAAAGCCCACATGAAAGAAGCACACCAGACTATGTGACCACAGGATGTCTAGGGGATCAGGTACCAGGCATCAAAGAACTAAAAATTACATCATTGTAAATGAAGGGAAGTGAAGATTGGGGACCCAAAGTCCAGGTGAAGAGACACCCCCTAATAGAAGGAACATGGGGAGGAGACAAGCCAGTCATGGTACAGTATAGCAACAATGAAATATGTAATTTTCCTCTAGTTTTTAAATGCTTCCTTCCTTCTACTATCATGATCTGAATTCTACCTTACAAATCCAGTTAGACAAGAGGATGTACACTGGTACAGATTAGAACTGGGAACATGAGGAATCCAGGACAGATGATCCCTTTAGGACCAGTGGTGAGAGGGGCAATAACAAAGGGTGGAAGGAAGGTGGAGTAGAGAGGCAGAACCAATTAAAAGGATATACATACAACAGGATATGGACAACAAGGAAGTGGGCAAGGGGAGACATCAGACAGTGCGCAATATGACAAAATAACAATAACTTATAAATTATCAAGGGCTGGTGAGGGAGGGGGAAGGGAGAGGAGCGGGGAAAGTAAGAGCTAATACCAAGGACTTAAGTAGAAAGAAAATGCTTTGAAAAGGATGATGGCAACAAATGTATAAATGTGCTTTGCATACAATGAATGTATGTACAGATTCTAATGAGAGTTGTATGAGCCCCCAATAAAACGATTAAAAAGAGAGAGAGAGAGAACACATGGGACACCATTAGTGATACCTGCCAGTTATGGACTGAACTATGTCCCCCAAATTGTGCATGAACTTAGCTGAGTTATGATTTTCCATAGTTTTGTAGTTATATGATGATCCTTCATGACGAGATCTGATGTGATAAACCAATCAGAGTATTAAAGGTACAATCCAGTACCCTAAATCCCATCACAGTCCTGATCTGGTGAAAGAGGAACTTACCTAAGATACACCCTGCAACACCTTCACATTTCTTTAAAAAGTATTGTACACAAGATAGAAGAAGAGATAAGTTAGCAAAAACTGAATGGAGGACATATAACCACCAAAGAAGGAAGAACCAGAGGAAGCTTCACATTCAGGGGAAAGCTCGCAGGAAGAAACATGGGGATCTCAAAGGGAGGCTTACAGAAAGAAAGACTTCCAGAGCAGGGCCTCCTAAACTGAGAGAATAAATTGATATTTGTTTAATGCATCTACTTATAGGACTTCAGATGTACTGCTATAACCACAAAACAACAACCAAGGGAGGAAGGCAGTGTAATGTCACTTTTGGTAATATGGAAGCAAAAAGGATACGTGTGCCTTTCAGTTCACATTACCAAAGGGAAGGAGCCTGCCATCTCCTCCTATTTATCACTCCTTACTGATTGGAAATCTCCAAGCTACGTGTTCTATTGCCCCCCGAGATGGAAAAAACATGCCAGGGATATGAGAGCAGAATATGCTAAGAGGCTCTGAAAGGTCTCCTAGAGACTTTCTCAAGCTGAGCTATCATGTTGCACACTCCCTGGTGACTCCTCGACTGGTCACCATGCACTCATACTACAAAGGCAGGGAGGGAATCAGGCTGGTAGTGGTAGCCAAAGCAATTTGTACCCTTGTCAATGTTTGAGCTTGTATTTTTTTAACCAAAGAGCATGCATATTATTTCTTGCAAAATAAACATCAACTTATATTTACAAAAAAATTACAAGTAATTTCTATCGACAAAGAAAAGGTGGGTAAGAGCAAAATCTCCCAGAGTCTGCCTGACAAACTCTGGTTGTGTAAGAGGTAGAGTGGGCCTCCTGGGTTCTGGCAAAGCATGTGATAAAGGATACCATTTGGGAATCCTACAGTGGGCAAGAATGCTTAGGAACTCTGATACACATAAAGGGAACGTGCCCTACTTCTTTCCAGCTTTAAAACTCGAGGGAAACATCCGTTTGCTCTAATCCAGAGGCTTTGCTGAGGTTTTTAATGATATTGAAACTACAGGGTTCTTTCTCATGCTCAGCACCTAGTGAGTACTCATTTGAGTGACAGCTATTATTATTGCCAGGATTCTGGCGCTTGATGCTTTCTCACTCTCGAGTCTTCTCTTTATCACTGTCTCAAACCCCCTTTCTTGTTATTGTTTTTTTTTCCTATACAGAAAGGTTCGACCCAGTGTTGCCACCAAATCCTAACATAGGCAGAAGGTTTCAACAGTTCAAGGATTCAGCTTCTACAAAAAAGATATCAGTGCACCATTTGACTGAGGCTAAAGGATCAAAATCCTATGAACAGGTTTACATTTAATGACAGTACCTGTTTCATGAACATACCATTGTTCATATTTGTTTCCATGGTGAGCTACATTGAACAATAAGGTATTCAGACAAATGACCTGCTGTGATAGAGGGTGCAGCGAGAGGAGAGGTTTTACCTATTATTAATTCTTGACACCAAGTGCCCTCTGCACCTCCTGGCTCACCATTAGATCAGCGCAATTATTATTATTACCGAAACATAAGCTTAACATTTCCATCATCACTGGGGTTAACATTTGCATACTTCTGCATAATTCCTGTGCACAGCTGCTCATATGCTCAGTCTTTCATCTTGGTCTGCACAATTCATTTGGAATTTCTTAAAACTGGACCATTGAAAACAGCAGGCTTGAGAGTCCTTCAGGGAGATTGCTGCGTTCAAAATCTTAGCAGCATCCTTCACTTAAATGAAATGCATCGGTGCCTTTCACAAGCAGGAGGGCTTTTGACAGAAAAGCATAATATTGACCATATGGGAACTTTTTTTATTCCATTATGAATCTTCCAAAAACGACCACAACAAAAAAATCATCAATCTCATCTTTACTTTTATTTGGCTTCTTAAAATCATCCTCTTCTTCCCCCTGTACTTCTCAAACCAAACCAGCAATTCAATGTTGTCATATTTTTGTGTGTTTTTTTGAGGGGAGAGGGAGTCAATGATGTTTATTTGATATGCTGTTGAAACTTGTAGCAAAGATGAGAGATGATTGCATAAAGACACAAAACACTTTTTAAAATTGAGATTGACTGAGCAGCTAAAAACCCATTTTATAGTGAAATCAAAGGAAAATGGTCATCAATCATGTGATGTGAAAGGCAGCATCATAGAGCAGCTTAACAAGAAGGCCGGAATCCTAGCCCTCCTTTTGCCTATAACTTGGATTTCCTTCAGCAAATTACTCAACTGTACAACAGTCAGGTCTCTTAGTTTTAAGCAACAGAACCCAACCCAACCAGCAAAAGAACAAGAAAATGCACAATTAGGACAGAGTGATGTATTGGCTCACCTAAAGAACCCAGAGGTAAATCTGGCTCAGTTGCACCAGGATGCAGACCCTTACATGAGACCACCAAGAGCAGGTTCTTTCTCTCTTACATTCCTTTTCCTTTAGGTTGGCTCCACTTTCAGACTGGCATTCCAAGTCCTATGGACATCTGACTAGTGACAGTCCTGGGCCATTTCCTTCACCTTAGCAATAGCAATGGAAAGAGAGCATCGCCTTTACCACAGTTACCCCAAATAGCCCAACATCTTTGTCAAAACTCCCTGGGTATCAGACTCAAACTCGAAATAATAGAAACTGAACATTTTCTAGGTTTAAGCTCAAGAAGACAAGGTAAAATATTATCATGAAATGTTCAAAGACTTAGAAAACAAAAAAGTAATGCTCACCATAACTTAAACAGAAAGGACTCAAAAAATGCAAGCAACAAAATTGCAATATTGATATATTCCACAAGCGAAATATTGAATGAAGCAGGAAGGGTAAAAAGATAGGAAGAATACAGAGTCACTCCACCAAAAATGGGGACAACCCACTATTTTAGGAAGTAGTATATGAACAAGAACTAATGGTACAGAAGTAAGAAGTTCAAGTTACTTTGAAATTATTAGTGCTGAAACAATTAGGTATCAGACATCAAAGGAAAAAAAATCAAAATCAGTGGACCAATTGACTCCCGATATCACTGAAGACAAATGGATACAGAGGCAAACAGAGTAGAAGAAACGATGGTGCCCAGCTACCAAATGATTGAATGTCTGGAGTTTCAAAAACTTGAAGATAATCGAGTTGCCACTCAGTGCAGAAACAGCAAAGCCCACATGGAAGAAGGACACCAGCATGTGTGATTAAGAGAGGTCGGAAGGGAGCCAATATCGAGCATCGAAGAACAAGAATCACATCATTATGAATGAGGGGGAGAGCAGGGTGGGGACCTAAGGCCCACTGGTGGGTAATTGGTCACCCCTTTACAGGGGAGCTACGGGGAGGAGACAGACCAGTCAAGGTGCAGCCGGGCAGTGATGATGCATACAAGTTTCCTCTAGTTCCTGAAGCCTTCCTTCTCTCCAGCCATCATGGTTCCAATGCTACCTTACAGATCCAGTAGGATTGGAGAATGTACACTGGTAGAGAGGGGAGCTGGAGATATGGGGAAAGCAGGCTGTGTGAGCCCCTTCGGGCCAGTGGTTAGATGGGAGCTGCTGGAAGGGTGGAGAGAAGATGGGGTAGAGAAATGGAACCAACTTAAGGATATACACATAAACTCCTATTTGAAGGATGGGCATCAAAGGAGTGGGATGGGGGAGAGGTGAGACAGTATAAGATATGACAGAACAATAATAATTTATAAAGTATTGAGGGTTGGTGGGAAGGAGAGAGCAGGGAAGTGGGGAAGGGATGGATAAACTGATACTAGGGACTCAAGGGAAAAGGCGGATGATTGGAGAACGATAATAGCAGCGGACATGTGAATGTGCCTGGCACCGTATGTTTATTTATGTATGGTGAAAAATGATGGACGAGCCCCCAATAAAATGATTTAATAAAAAAAGAAATTATTAGCTGAAAACAAAGCTGATAGAATACTAATTGAAATGTTTCAACAAGCTCATCAAACACCGACGATATGACTCCTCTAAAATCAAGAAATTGGGACGACAGTTACTGGGCAACTGCATGGAAGAGATCCTTATCTGTACCCATTCCAAGGAAAAGTGAGCCAAGAGGATGCTAAAATATACAACCCTATCGTTGATATACCATGTAAGTACCATAAAATTTTACAGAAGGTCGTCCAGGTAGAAGATCAACAGGTAGAGCAAGATCACCTATCAATGTAACTGCCAGGGTTTCCGTGTGGATTAATAAATCGAACTAAGGATGTCATTAGTGATGTCAGATGACTCTTAGCTGAACGTGGGAGTACCAGAAAGATGCTTACTCCTGTTTTGGGGTCTATTCCAAGACTTTCAAATGTGTGGATCATAACTGTGTGGACCATAACTATAGATGATCATTATGAGAATAAGAAATTCAAGGGGCTGAGTCCCGGTGGCACAGTGGTTGAGTGCAGGACTGCAGCCCACTGACTTAATGGTTCAAATCTAGCAGCAGCTCTGAGGAGCAAGGCTGGGTAGTGCCCACAACCACCAGAGGGTAGTGATGCCCTCCCCGTCCCACAAAAAAAAAGAAAAAAGAAATTCAAAACCTTTGCGCTTCCATGGAACTTGTACATGGATCAAGAGACAGCTATGCGAACAGAAAAGGGAACAATGCATGTGCAAATCAGTTAAGATATGAGAACGAGAAGGAGAAGTGCATGTACTCTCTCACCGTACGTTTTCAATCTGTATGCTGAGTAAATCATCAGAGAAGATGAATTATGTGAATAAGAATGTTGCATTAGGATTGGGGGAGGCTTAGCAACAGTCAACGCTGTGCAGATGATATAGCCTTGCTTTCTGAAAATGAAGACGATGTGCTGATGAAGATAAAGGAGTGAAGCCTTCAGTACGCATTCCCCCGCAAAGCAAAGAAGACCAAAATCTTCATAACTGGACCAATAGGCAACTTCGTGGTCGATGGAGAAAAGGTCAGTGTTTTCAAGGGTTTTGTCTTGCTCTTTTCCACAAGCACTACTCATGGAAGCAGCAGTCAAGCGATCAAAAGATGCCTTGCATAAGGTACGGGGGCTGCTCAAGACCTCTTCGGAGTGTTGAAAAGAAATGATGTTGCTTGGAGAACTAATGTTTGCCTGACCTAAGCCAGGGTATTTTTAGTGCCTTCACATGCATGTGAAAATTAGACACTGAATAAAGAAGACCAAAGAAGAATCGGTGTGTTTGAATTGGGGTGCTGGTGAAGAAGATTGAAAGTATCATGGACTGTAAAAAAGACAAATAGACATGTCTCAGAAGTAGTATAATCAGTGCTACTTACTAGCACGGATGCTGAGACCTCATCTGACAGACTTTGGACTTGTCGTCAGGGGCACCAGTCCCTAGAGAAGAACACCGTGCTGGGTAGAGGAGAGGTGCCGTGGAAAGAGGGAAAGCCTCGATGAGAGAGACTTACACAGCGGCGGCAACAATGGGTTCAAGCATAGAAACAATTGTGTGGACAGTCCAGGCCTATGCAGTGTTTCGCTCTGTTGTGCTTACGGTCTCTGTGGGTTAGAACTGACTCAGTGGCACCTACCAGAAAGCTACATGTAATACATAGCACATGGATGGACATTTGTGAAGGGATATTTTCCCAAAGAAAATACTGTTTCGGGCTGAGTGCAGGACTGCGGCCCGCGGGCTTGGCGGTTCAAATCCAGCGGCGCTGCTCAGGAGCAGCACTGGGTAGCTCCCATGACCACCAGAGGGCAGCAATCCCCCCCCCCCCCAAAAAAAAGGAAAAGAAAATACTGTTTCTAGTAAGTGTGTAGGATACATATGGAAAGGTAGGCAAACACAAAAAAGCAAGCACTATAATGGCTTTTGAATCTCAAAGTGCTTAATAAAATGTACACGTTGGAGTTGATGATGTAAAGCTGCCATTCAAAATACAATATGTTAAAGAAATGTGTCAAGGGAAGAGACTTATTTTTAAATAGTTTTTATTTAAGGCTCATGCAGTTTTTATTTTTAAATAATTTTATTTGAGGCTCATATAGTTCTTATCACCCTACATACATACCTTACAAAATGCCAAACATAGCTATACATTTGTTGCTGTCCTCATTTTCAAAAAAAATTTTTTCTACTTGAGCCTCAGGTATCAGCTCATTTTTCCTCACCCTCCCTCACTTTCCCACCCTCTCTCCCTCAGGAACTCTTGATAATTTATAAATTATTATTATTTTTAAATATCTTATGCTGACTGATGTCTCTCTTCACCCACTTTTCTGTTGTCCATCCCCTAGAGAGGGGGTTATATGTAGATCATTGTGATTGGTTCCCCCTTTTTCCACCACCTTACCCTTACCCTCCTGGTATCACTACTCTATTATTGGCCCCAGTGTTTATCTGTTCTGGATTCCTTGTGTTTCCAGCTCTTATCTCTACCCATGTCCATGCTGTAATCTAGCTGAACCTGTAAAGTACAATTGGGATCATGATAGTGGGGCAGGGGGTGGAAGCATTAAAGAACTAGAGGAAAGTGGTATGTTTCATCGGTACTATTCTGTACTTTGACTGGCTTGTCTCTTCCTTGTAAGAGGATAAGATAGCTGATTTATACCCAGTATTCCTATTTGCATCTTTTCTTTAGTAAAGCTCATTGTCATATAGTTGATTGAGGCTCCTACCAATCCATAAGACAAAGTAATACTGCTGCATCATATTTTCATGACTGTAATCTTTACATTACTGTCTCACCTTTTCCTGGTGGAGTAACTAGTAGGCTTGAACCACTGACCTTTTATATAGCAGTCAAGCATTGTTACCATTGTTACACTAGGGCTCCTTAGCCTTTTGTAGCAAACCAAAAACCAAAGCCACGCCATGGAGCTTATTCCAATTCAATGATCCTATAGGGCATATTGTAACTGCTCCCTGAGGCTTCAAGGGCTGTAAAGCTTTTTGCTAGCAGATGACTTCATCTTTCTCTCTCAGAGAGATGGAGGGACTGGATTTGAACTAGTAACATCACTGTCCGCAGCCTAATTTGTAATCAACTCTGCCATAACTATGAAAAAAAATACTGTATTTCTCATGCTTCTCTGTAATTAAGTGGGACCATATGATTCATGGTCCTCTAAGATATCCAGGCCTTGTGATCGACAATGGATTTAGTTTGCTTTTCAAACCTTAGATACCATTGTATTTTACCTTACATGTTAAGAGGATGTTGAAAAACTGATTAAGTTTCTTGAGATGGAGAGATTAGCATAGATTGTCTAGATGGTTGCTAAATGCCCCCACAGTATCTTTATGAAAAAGAGAAAGAGGGAGATAGAGAGTCCTGGTGGTGTAGTGGTTGCAAGTTGGTCTTCTAACCATATAGTAGTATAAGGGTGGTGTCTAGACTGTTAATCAGGTAACAGTGTGAGGGTACCTCCCTGTGGGCATGGCCTTCTCATAAGGAGGATCCAAGGAGCCTTCCCCACCCCCCCACCTCCCGTCTCTGTATTCACCTTCCTGTTGACAGTCAAGTTGGGACTTGCACAAATCCTGTGATGTGTCCACTGCCATTGGATCCACATAACCCTGAAATTACCAGTCTGTGATCATTATGCATTCCACAACATTATATGTGACTACATGAGTCTGAAGAACCTACAGACTAGTACTGGACTTATGCACTAGAATCCAACTTATGGACTTGATTTTGATGGGGATGGGATGTTTTCGCATCAATTACTTCTTGACATAAAACTCTTTCATACCCATATGTGAGTGTCGTTGGATTTGTTTTCTTAGTTAATCTGGCCTAACATACATGGTGACCCTAAGGATAGAGTAAATCTTTCTTAATACGGTTTCCAAGACTAAAACTCCTTGGAGAAGCAGCCTAATATATCTTTCTACCTAGAAGCAGCTGATGGTTTCAAACACAGCCTTGTGGTGAATAGCCAAGTGCTTTAACCACTGTGCCACCTCAAACACTGCCAATGATTTGATGTCAATTCATATTAACTCTGTATAGCAGCAATTATCAACCTGTGGATTGTGACCCCTTTGGGGGTTGAAAGACACTTTCACAGAGGCCACCTAAGACCATCTGGAAACACATATTTATAATGCCTTTAGAAACTGAGACACAGCTCCTCTATCCATCTCCAGGTGGATCTGCCCACCTACAAATACACCCACATATGAGTAGCTGGCATGATGACATCATTGCAACAAACCAGGACAAATACTGGTGTAGGAGACAGGATTGGCACCACGATGTACTTATGCAGACCAAGCACATATGCAGAGTAAACAGCTACTGTGTGAAAAGCAGCAGTACTGGAGATAAAGTGACACTTCATGAATTATGATTACTGGGTAAAAGTACAGAAATCATGTACTGTAAAATCATCAGCTACTGCAATGCACATGCGCGCACACACACACACACACACCATGGAAACTTAATCTGGATAATGATCAGTCTTGGTTCAGCTGTGGTTGATGTGAATACTGCTCCCTTGTGATAGCAACAGGTATATTAAAAAAAGAACAGAATGGTAAATCATAGGAAACTCTAAGAAACTGTATTGACTGACTATGCCATGCATCATCTTTTGTATTGTTAAAGCTATTTTTATATATTGTTTTCATTAGCAAACCATGCCATAATAATGGATCACGTAGAGCAGAACATTAAGAGAATAAAATATAGTGAGGACAATTTACAGAATGGCTTTACCTCAATAATTAGAGCAGGGATTGATAGAGCTCAATGTGTTATTTGTTGTGAAGTTCTATCAGCCTTATCTATGAAGCAAAAGAAAATCCTAAAATGCCATTTTGATAGCAAGCATGCAATCTTTGCAGCAAGGATATCAGCTATTTTAGAAGTAAAGCTGATGGACTCAAGATAGCCAGATTTGACTCTGGTGGTAAGTACCATAAACAACATGTAACAGCCATTGAAACTTCTTATTTCGTGACACTCAGAATTACTAGACCAATGAAACCTCACAGCATTGCTGAGCATTTACTGCTGCCAGCAGCCAAAGACATTTTTTGAGTTGTGATCAGAGATGAGTTTATTAGAAATTTGAGTGCAATATCCTTATCTAATGACACTGTCTGCAGAAGAATAGATGACATGTCTGCTGATATTCTTGATCAAGTAGTCCAGGAAATTAAATCTATTCCACTTTCAATATTTAGCATCCAGCTTGTTGAAGTTACAGATGTTGCAAACAGTTCACAGTCACTGGTTTATGTGAAGTCTATTCCTGATGGTGACTTCAAGCACAAGTTTCTTTTTTGCACACCTCTTGAAACAATGACTTCATGTGATGTATTTGACACAGTTGGTTCAATATTGAAAGAGCATAAGATCTCTTGGGGAAAGTTTTGTTGTGTTTGCACAGATGGTGCTCCAGCAATGCTAGGATGTCGCTCTGGATTTCAATGTTTGGTACCGAACGAGTCCCCAAAAGTCATTGGAACTCTCTGTATGATGATTCACCAGCAAACATTAGCAATGAAGACACTGCCCCTCGAGTTAAAAGAAGCAATGGAAAGCATCTGTCAGTTTTGTAGAGGCAAGCACTTTTAAAAGTTGACTGTTTTCACAATTGTGCAATGAGTTAGATGTGCCAAATAATGCTCTGCTATTTCACACTGAAGTGATATGGCTGCTGAGAGGAAAAGTTTTAAAACATGTTTAAAATATTTTTTTCATCAGAAAGCAAGACCACAATTCAAACCACTTTTCAGCAATAAAAGTGAACTACAGAAAATAGCTTACTTGGTTGACATCTTTGCCATCTTGAAAGAGTTATATTTATCACTGGAAAGACCAAATACAACATGCCTCAATTTGTCTGAAAAGATCTGATCATTCCAAATGAAACTTCAGCTTTGGCAAAACAAATTGGATGAAACTAAAATTTACATGTTGCCTACCTTATCTGCTTTCTTCAGGGACATGACATTGAACCAGATAAAAGGATTATAATGATAAGTGTTCTGTGAAAGAACACTTGCACATGCTTGCACATGAAAGTCCATCGTACTTTCCAAATCTACCTGACATCCCATTTGCATTGATCAGAAGCCCATGCACAGTCAAAGTTGAGACAGCACAAGAAGAGTTCTTTGAACTTACTAACAGCAATACAGAGAGAACTGATTTGTCTATGATGCCAGTTTCAAAATTTTGATCAAGTGTTTGCAGTCATAACCTGTTCTGACTGAGACTGCATTGTACCTTCTTCTTCCATTTCCAACAGCATATCTTTGTGAAACAGGGTTTTCCAGCTTGGTGGTTAACAAGTCTAAATGTAGAAGTAGACCTGTTGTGGAAGATAATTTTCATTGTGCTCTTTCATAGAGTGCCCAGAGAATTTCTGTTCTGGTGAGAAAAAAGTTATCTCAATCTTCCTTCTCACATTGGCTTTTTACCCATACTGTCTCAAAATTTAGCAATGTAATTTACTGTTGTTACCAATGCTACATCATGGTTCAAGACAAAATTTCATTTATATATAATTCATTATTTCATATGTATATATTCATAATTTATAAATATTATGAATTTATAAATTCATAATTTATATATAATTCAAATTTTCATAATATATAATTACATGTTTGTAATTAATCATTATGATTTAATTATGCTCAATTTGTAACAATGAAAATACATCCTGTATATCAGGATGTATATATTTACGCTATGATTCATAGCAGGAGCAAAATTACAGCTATGAAGGAGCAATGAAAATAATTTTATGGTTGGGGGTCACCACAACATGAGGAGCTGTATTAAAAGGTCATGGCATTGGGAAGATTGAGAACTACTGCTATATAGGGTTTTTGAAACTATAAACTTTCTGTGAAGCAGCCAGTTTCATTGTTAGCCTGTGGAGCAACTGGTGGTTTTCATCCAGAGACCCGGCCATTACTCCAAAGCCTAACCCAGCGCACCGCCCCCCCCCCCCCCCCCCCCCCCCCCCCCCCCCCCCCCCCCCCCCCAAGACTCCTCATGCCCATCATTCGTGCATGTCAATGACTTGTCCTGGTCATAGTTAGCGAGTGTGAGCTATTAGCCTCCCCTTTACCAGAAGGCATCCCAGACTGTGACTAACATTAGAATAACCTTTACTTATGAGACAATAGACATGAACCTTTTCAAACAAGACGTTGGAATAAGTTTTTAATGTATGTTTTATTCCTACTTTAAATATGGGTGTCATTTTTTTGTTCTCATACAATTGTCTAAATTTTACATAGCCCTTTGAAATTGCATAATGTTTGTGGATCATTTCTGGGCATAAAACACACATGTTAACCAATGTTACATTGATTCATTTAAGTTTCACCTTCCTTGGGTATAATTACACTTAAGAATGTAATCTCATGACTTCTGCAGACTTTCTTATCAAGCTGGAATGTCTGCAGAATTGGAAGCATCTTCCAAAGCTAATTCAACAGTTTTCCTGACCCCACACCCCAATATTGTAACACCGATGAATATGACCAGTTTTAATGTGACTGAAAAAATATCTCGCAGTCCAAGCAAGCAAGTTATATCATATGCTCTGTTTCTTCTTGCTCCTTGGGTGATGATCAGATAATAAAATCAGATAGCTGAGGCTGAGCTCTGGTGGCATAGTGGTTGTGCCCGGAACTGCGGCCCACTGGGTTGGAGGTTCAAATCCAGCAGCAAGGCTGGGCCTCTTACTCCCACCAACAGAGGGCAAAACAAAAAACCAAACCAATAAAATCAGATAGCTGAAGTTTGACTAGGGTTGAAGTGCCACATGTATCATCTACCTTTGCACCAATGTAGCAAATTACTTAACAGTATCCAAACAATGTAGTCAACACTCTGATATTTTCCAATACTCCCATAAAGATTTACAGTCTCAGAAACCCTAAGTGGGCAGTATTACTCTGCCCTATAGGGGTGATATTAAGTCAGGATTGACTTGATGGCAGTGGGTTTATTCAAGTCGTAAAGGTGAAAACATGCTTATTTCTAGAAAAGGCATCATAAGGCAGTAGTCATTACTATAGATACCTGTACATATGCCAATGTACAATGCCACGACCTGGCGATGTCGTGGGTGACCTGTTGGGCTACTACCCTCAAGGTGAGCAGCACACCCCCACCAGGAGCTCTGTGGTAGAAAGGTGGGGCTTTAACTCCTAGGAAGATGCACAACATCACCACATGGAAGAAACAAACCAACATCCGTGATCCAAGAACTGTAAGTAATGTCATTTAATTTCAGAGGAGGGAATTGTATCAGAGCTCAACTTTCAAGATTCTACCTGGGCAGAGGCTATGGATGATAGTGAGGGCCCAAGATACATTTGCAGAATGTACACAAGGAATAAGTATCTGGTGTGGGATGGGAATAACCTGCTTAAAAGACAGAGAGTATTCAAGAGATTGGCTACAGTAGATTAAAAAGATCACTCTGATTTGAATGGTTAAAACCTTGTCACCTGACCTTCCTTTTGATATAATTTGTGTTTGATCTGGCTTTTAATGTTTTCTGTGTGTGTGTGGTGTATGTGAGTATGAGTTTTCATAATAGAGTTTAAGTCTGTTGTATTTTGTCATTGTTGGTAGTCTTCTTAGCTATATGTTATATACTTTTCTATGTTTTTCAGTATATGAAACCCAGGATGGATGAATCTATAGGGAAAATTACTAGAATAAGGATTTCTGTGGAGTATGGCAGGGTGTGAAGGAGATGGGAAGCTGACATCAACAAGTGCAAGAAGAAAGAAATGTTTTGAAACTGATTGCAGTAGTGACTGTTCAACACTGTTTGACATGACTGAATTATGGAATGGTATGCTGTCTGGACTAGGTCCAAATGAAATGCTTTGAAAAAAAAGGTGAGGGTGGGAGGTGGGATGTACAACTTTAGAATCCCAAAGAGTGATTCTCTTCTCTAAGTCAGAGTGCTGTGAAACCCACCAGATGCCATTGTTTTGAGTTTAGAACATCTATAAGGAAAGCAGAAAACTTTTATTCTTTTCTAAACTGACTGCAGTTTGAACAGGTTGGACTTGGAGGAGTATAGATCCTTCAGAGGACAAAAGTCATCTTTTGCTTAGAAAAACATCTTCAAGGGTCTTCCCATGAACTAACCCCCAAAGGAAGGTTAAAGGTGATCTACATAATCAAGTGCATTTCTTGACTGCCATACTGTAGTGCCTTCTGTACCGCTGTGGTGCTGGAAGCTGGGCCAGTGATTTTCAATACCAGCGGGGTCACGCACAGCAACCAGGATTCAGTGGAGTTTCTAGACTGAGATGAAAAGGAAAGTTTTACTTCCAAAGATTAGCTACTGCAAACCCTCTAGATCACAGCAGAACACTGTCCCACGGAGTAGTAGAAGATAAGTCCCAGGGGAGAAGCCATTCCAAATACATAGTAACAACAATAATGCATTGGTGCATAAGCACCATTTGTGACGATGGGTCCAAGAGCAGGCAGCATCCTAGTCCGTTGTACACAGGCTTGCTGCGACTTAGAACAGCACGTTCATGGAAACTAGCAACAGTAGACTAAGAGGAATCCCTTAAAAATGATTTCCATAATGGGACAGGGCAAGAAGAATCCTACAGTTCAATCCCTCTAGCCGTCTCTCCTCTGCTGCCTATTGTGTCAGTCCTCTTTGGACTATATTCAAGATCCCCTGCCCCACTCGCTTCCAAGTCAGTTCTTTCATTGGAAAGTAACTGTAGGAAATTTGAGAATGGAAAGAGAGTCCAATCTGGGTGTTTATGCCCCAGGCTCTCTTTCTACCAGGTCAAAGGTCAAAAATGACTATGTTCCTCCATGGAAGCAAAGCAGCGGCCAACTCTCCAGTAAGGGTCCAGAGACTGCTTCTCCATTCTCACCTTTCAGGTGAGAGAAGGAGCAACTCGAGATTCCAGCCACAGTGTGCTCCAGCACAGGGAGTTCTCCCACCATGCATTATATGCTTCCCTGATGATCACCACATTATGCCAACTTGTGAAAAAAAAAACCACAGAGCTGATGGTGAAAATGAGTTGTAGGCACAACACAAAAATGACATCTGAGACCCATTAAAAGCAGAGAGGAACCAAATAAAAATGGTAGACAGAGTTACATTTACGAAATGATTAAGAAACACACAAATACAATCATAACAATGGCACTTTAACTCAGAAGCGATCTGTTTATGGAAATGGGCATCGAGTAGGCTTCTGCATGGGAATTATCAAGATTTTGTAGAAGGAGCATGTACTGAGGGTTACCTGACATCACACAGGAAACTAGCATGAGATGGTGATGGCTGCTGTTTGTAACACACGGTGACCTGAGTTCACCAGTGGATATTTAGCTATGTGTGTCCATGCATTCTGTGTATTCCTACATGACTCCTTTCAGCTGGAGGCAGTTTTCTGTGTTCACTTTATGTTTTTCATAAGCAAATGCTTTGAAATTAGACTTACACTGTTCCTAAATATATCAACAGCCTTGGAACAAGTTTATGTTTTCAAAGCAAGTGTTAGAACTGGCTGTACATAGTTCCCCACCCTTCACTAAACACTCCTCACTTACTACAGTGGACCCTACTCTCTGCTTACCAACAAGTCACCTAGAAAGAGAACAACAGGATCTAGAGACAGAAGGCGGTGGACCTGAGGCACTCAGCAGCCCGCTTTCATTATCTACCCATTGCAGCAAGTCCATTCTGACTCAAAGCAACCTGCCACCCTGGCACAGAGTAGTCTTATGCCACAGGACTTCCAGGGCCAGAATCTTTGCAGAAGCAGGCCACTGCATGCTTCTCCCGTGCATGGCTGGTGGATTCAAACATTTCTGTCTGCAGCTCAGTCCTTAGTGACTGTGCAGCGAGGGCCCTCTTTTCTTGTCTAGGGCTTCTGGGACCAAAAGATCACAAGTATATGACTTTAATGAACAGACGATCATTTTCTGACAGTTCCTGATTCTAGAAGTTGACTTGTGGCAGTCATGTGCTTATGTTAATTTTATGATTGAAATGTAGGGGTGGAGTCTAGCCTGTTAATCTGGAGATAGCCATGGAGTAGCCAATGAGGCCTCTATGTGGGCATGGCTTTCTCCTGAGACTTCTGGGAAATCTCGCGATGTTTCCCTCGTGAAGATGAGAAGTTATCTTCCTCAGTTGTTGGAAGTTAGTCTTAGGGGCGATGAGTCATGGAAAAGACAAGATGGCAGCATCTGAGAAGCTGGAAGAGCCGGCAGAGAGACCACACGGCTTTGCCTGATGGAGCCGGACCTCTGAAGCTGGAGCAGCTTGCTGTTGATGGACCCTGAGCCCAGGAAGCGAGGAGCCCTGGGGAGACCCCTGCCAGTGCCAGAATTCTGATTTCTAAATAGTATTACATCCACAGGGTTAGGAGTTGTGATTCCAATACAATCCATGCCATCACACAGCCTATCAGGAATGCCTAATGAAAGCAGCTCTCTAGGAACTGTGAAAAGTAGTGGTGGTTTTGTTTTCAGGGTAAGTGTTGTAACAGAATTGACTGTATATATTTCTGTGCCCTCCCCCAATCGATTTTCCTGGCCACTTGTGTTCAGTATGATCTTGAAGTTGTGTCCCCTTCACCTCCGACAAGTATCACAGTATTGCTGTCCCATGTAGCAGCTGTCTGATATGGGGTTTGGAGGAGGAAAGGTGAGGAGAGGAGAGGGGTCCGTAATATTGTTGGCAAAGGGAGCTAAATGTGGGTAAGGACAGAGTTCACGACTGCTATGATAAAAGCGATTGGGACCCTGATCCTGTCTCTCACAATCCACCAGCAAACAAAGGCCTTTGAGTCACCAGTCAGTCCAAAATCTGCACTATGTGAACAGGGGCATTTCACGAAGCACAAAGTAGAACTCCACCTACACTATCTAAAAATATTGTCTTTACTGTCACCTTTTCATCAAGCAAAGCTTCTCAACAATGTTTTCCATTTTAAGGGCAATTGCTCTCTGAAAACCTATAGCCAATAGTCAGATACAAAAAAAGAAAAACCCTTTCACCTCGAATAAACATTTGATCAGAGTGTACATTCAAAGGGTAGCACCGTATTAAAGAGACGTTCAGCATAGTAAGCCATCTGAGGGATCTGATCAAAAGCAGACAGTATTATTATATTGCCACAAATAACTAAGGTAAAAATAAATAAAAGAATAAATTACAAATATTGGTGATGATATGGGAAGATTTGTGACCTGTTGTGGTAGTTACATAATCTGGTATGAACGTGAGGATTCAGAGTGAAGGGGTGGCGTCCTGCCTGTCAATCAGATCATCACTAATGAGGCCTCTGTGTTTTCATGGCCTTCTCCTGAGGATTCTGGAAAATCCAGTATTCCTCCTTGGAGATGAGACACTCCCTGGGACACATTATAGCAGACAAGAAATATGGAACTATGCCAGTGCCTTGAGCTGGAGGAACCAAGTGGAGACCCCTGCTAGTGCTTAGCTGCTTCCACTGCCACTGGATCCACAAGACTTCTTACCCACTGCCCTGTGATCTTCCTGCCTTCAGCATCATTGCATGTGTTTGGTGAAGCTGAAGAGAACTTTATAGATTGGTTTTGGACATATGAACTAATAATGGACTTGATCTAGACTGGGCTGGGATATTTTCTCAATATACAACTGCTCCTGTATATAAAATATTGGGTTGATATTTCAGTTAACGGGTCTATCAAAAAAGCGTATTGCTTCTATTCTACCTCCTTTTCCAGTATATAATTTATGGCACCCTTAAAGGTCGCAGGCAGTCATCCAAAGCATAACAATTGGTCTCTGTTCACCTGAAGCAGCGGAGGAAGAAAGACAGAAACTGGAAGAAGCTAGAAAAAAGTGTTGCTAAACGCTTTTAGAGGAACCACTTTCTCCACCTTTCCCACAAAACCATGAAAACAGGAAGATGCCTGACCACGACTACTGAACACTTTGATGAAATATTCCATAGAAGTATCCTCAAAAGAAGGAAAATTCAAAATTGTCCTGGACTTCAGAGTCCCTGGAGCCATGAAGTTTGGATACACTCCTCAGATTATTTCCCTGAGATAATCTTTAAACTGTAAACTGAAACTATACCTTCAAGTCTTCTTAAAACCAAACAGTAGTTTAGCTTAACAAGTTAAAAAAAATAAATGCCTGTCTTTGAGTATTTGGTCTTTTAAGATTGATCTGTGTGAGTTAAAATTGACAGTAACCACTTGAAAGCCTGGAGTGAAAGCTTAGGAGGCAGAGAATGAATACTGGGAGGGGAATAAGAAGAATCACTGCACAGCTTTAATAATATAACTAATGTCACTAAAGGACACATGAAGGACCTGTTGGATTTGTATGTGTCTTGCTATGCAGACTCTCAACCCCCTCAGCAGAACAATTAAAATGATTTTAAGTTATCACTCATTCTATTAGCAACACAAATTAAAGAGCGAAACTATCCAATCATTTCACGTCTCTGAAAGTCTTTGTATTTTTTTACCTGTGTTAGAGCACATATGCAATCTCATCTTTCCTATTGACATTACATTAGCAGCAGAAGCACACCCACATGAAGGGACTATTAATCCTCAAAGAAGTCAGGGCAGAATTTGATGAAAGTCAAAGTGTATTTTCACAGATGGTTGTGCTATGGTGTATTGAATTTGAAAAATATTAAACAGAGCAATACCCCATTTCTGTTTTATTCCCTGAAAGCAATTACTACATGAAAAGGTAGACAGGCAGGACACAGTTAACAAACAAAGATGAAGGAGTTGTCATCAGTTTAGAAATGTTCTGGAAAATAAATGAAGGCCTCTCTCCAATAATATGGCTGTAAAATATAGAAATGAAAAAAATCTATATTTTGAGCATCCACATACTTAACACCCAGTGCCACAGTTTGATGAAGCAAGGGATAAATGGACCAACATTGATTGTTTTTATAGGAATATGACAAGCCCTAAAGAAGAGAAGCAGAACGTTGCTCCCTTCACATAAAAAGCAAATTATAGATGAAACAAATTCACTACTCTCAGAGTAAGATTCAATTAAAAAAAGATGTCTGGCTTTGACAGGGCAAATTCCAGGCATAGTGTATTTTCATAGAAGTTGGTCCTACAGGAATGATTTGAGTGCTAAAAAAAAAAAAGCCCTATGGATTTTTTTCACAGCTTGTCATAATTTCTCTGTAATACTAAAGAAGGATTTCCGCCACCTTGGCTCATATTTCCCACCCTAACTGATCTTGCAAGGCAGAGTTGCATGTCTGACAGCATATTTCCTTTTCTAAAATTACATCTCCTAATAGCTGTACTGTAGACAGCAAATAGTAATTAATAACACCTTGCAGCAATACTGTTAATGGGCAGAACTTTACCCAGGAAGGAATCGTTGGCGATGCTTGAGATTTCAGTGAGTGCAAGTGGTTCAATGGCAGGAGAAAACTGTGGAAGAGAAGAGCAGAGTCCGCTGTGCGGTCCCACGTGGAGCTGCAGACACCGCACAGAGAGCCCTATGGAAAGACAAGGGAAGTCTAACTCTGGGGCATCCATTTCTAGCTTGAGCTGCTTTACCAAGCCAGCGGTCACAGAATCCATTTCAACTCCTAAAGACCCCTGCATGACAGAGTACAGACGTTTCCCATGGCTGATTTCTCAGAACTAGATTGCAAAGGGTCACAAACCCTTTGATCTCTCAATTTATCACTAAGCAGGTTATCCATTTGGCAGCGAGGGCCCCCTCAGAAACTTGAGGGGAGAGTGAATGCCATGGTTGTATTGGAAAGTTCAAGCCAACACAAAGGAAACTGAGAGAACTACAGGGCTTTTTGAGCCCAAACTTCTGCATATGCTTCCCTCTGCCTTGTCACCTTTCATCCACTTTGTACAGAATATCGTTAAGCCTCCCTAGACATGATGTTCTGGATCTTGTTATAATGCTCAGAATGGCTATCAGCCGACAGCTCCAATAGCCAGACTTGAACCGTGTGAATAAATACATCCATTTGGATGTTATAAAGCGATTCCATTGGTCTTATCATTTCATTCTTTAGTTGACATGGTGACCCTTGGGGGAGAGGAAACAAAGAAGACTTCTCTTTAGTTCTTTACCCTTGACTTCATGGAAGCCTGTTCTTTATTCTCTGTCCCCTCTTGCCCTTTGGAAATAATTGCCTATACTTTGGTGCCGATGTTACATATGTTTCAACCTGTTCTCCAAACGTTAACTGTTTGGGATTAAAATAGTTTCTAAGCATTTGCAGCCTTTCCTTGAACTCCTGCCAAATCCATGGCTCTCCACAGAAAGGAAAATGCTGAGCATTAAAAACAAAATGAGGATTAGTCAAAAAAGAGATAATAAATAGCACATTACTGCATGTGGCAGAACTAAAATATAAATTAAAAATGTGTTTGTATTTTAATGGTTTAACCATGAAAACAGTTTAGTAAGGTCTTAGTAAGAGTAATAACAACATAGGACTGAGTGAAAATGTAGGACAAGGTTGGAAGAAAGCTTTACCATGAAAATCCAATCAAAGTATTGATAACATTTATGGAGCTAGAATGAGGGAATACTTAAGGATTTCCACTTGGCAATAGTAAGAAATGATAGCATCTGGGGTCTTAAAGGCTTGAAAGTAAATAAGTGGCCATCTAGCTCAGAAGAAACAAACCCCATATAGAAAAAGCACAACAGCCCATGAGGTGTGACCATGAGGTGTCCGAGGAATCAGGTAGCAGTCATCGAAGAACAAAAAAATCAAATTATTGTGAATGTGGGGGAGTGCAGATTGGGGACCCAAAGCCCATCTGTAGGCAACTGGACATCCCCTTACAGATGGGTCATAGGGAGGAGACCAGTCAGTCAGTCAGGGTGCAGGGTAGCAATGATGAAACATACAACTTTCTTCTAGGTCTTAAATGCACCTCTCCCCATAATGATTCCAATGCTATCTTACAAATCTGGCTAAGCCAGAAGATCTGTACACTGGTACAGATAGGCATAGGAAACACAGGGAATCCAGGACAGAAGGTCCCTTTACGATCAGTGGTGAGAGTGGTGATACTGGTAGGGTGGAGGGAAGGTGGGGCAGAAAGGTGGAACCCATTATAAGCATCTACATACCCCTTCCCTGAGGGATGGACCACAGAAAAGTGAGTGAAGGTAGAAACCAGGCACTGTAGGATATGATGAAGTAATAATAATTTATAAGTTATCAAGGTTCATGAGGGAGGGGAGTAGGGAGGGAGGGGGAAAATGGAGCTGATACCAAGGACCCAAGTAGAAAGCAAATGTTTGAGAATGATGAGGGGAACACATGTACAAATGTGCTTGACACACAATGGCTGGCTGGATGGATTATGATGACTTGTACAAGCCCCCAATAAAATGATTTAAAAACAAAAGAAAAGAAAATCGAGATGACAACAGTCACCAAAGTAGGAACAGATCCGAGCTCTGCATGGCTCAGGCTCTTTGAATACAGGAGGGGGAGGGGAGGATCCTGCTCTTTTGTGTGGTTGTGTGTTGTGAGTAAGTAGAACTGGGCCAAAGGGTGCTCCCAACTGTGCTCTTTCCACAGCAGATCACTAGTCTGTTTCTGCCTAAGCACCTTTGGGTGGATGTAAACCATCAACTTCTGTCCAGTCGTTGAGCACCTGACCATTTGCAACACTCAGGGACAGACACCTCAGTACAATCAACTTGATTGCTTGTTTAATTAAAATAAACACGCCTTCTAGCTCAGTGTACTATGATCAGTTCCACATTGCAGATGAGAAAACCGAGGCACACACAGAGAGGATAAGTAACATGCTAAAATTTATACAGCTGACAAATGAGAAGGTAAAGATTTAAACTCCGCACTGGGGCTCACAAAAACTCTTCATCAAAAACTCGTCGGTTTGCTGGCAGCAATGGGCTGGGAAAGCCACAAAGTCTCACCCAGGTGCACTGCAGGTAGCATTTAGTCAACCATTCGTGCCTTCTTTCACCTATGTATCACATACACATTGAGTATGGACTACGTGGCCGGCGATAATGTACAGGCTTTATGTGTGGAGGGGACTCTGGTGTCGCAGTGATGGCACCTTGCACTGCTTATCACATGGTCAGCAATTGCTAATCAGGAGAAAGATGAGGCTCTCTGTTCCCGTAGAGTCACAGCAGCAGTTCTCAACCTTTGGGCTTCAAATAACTCTTTCAAAGGGGTCGTCCCATTCGCAACAGTAGCAAAATTACAATTATGAAGTAGCAGCAAAAATAATGTTCTGGGTGAGATGTTCACCACACCATGAGGAACTGTGTGAAAGGGTCACAGTATTAGGAAGGTTGAGAACCACTGAGTTACAGTCTGGAGAACTCACAAGGGCAGCTGCACCCTGTCCTATAAGGTCGCTATGGTCTGAGTCAATCCCATGGCAGGGAGTTTGGTTTGGGTTTGGGGATACTGGTGAAAAACAAAGGAGAACCTGAACAACCTGCTCCAAAGAGCCAGACAGTGATGGTTCTGTGGTAGAGTCTCTCCTTCGGAGAAAGAGATGCAAGCTGCATTCCTGGCCAGTGAACTTCATGCACAACCATCACCTATCTGTTGCTGGAGGCTTGCTTTGTTACAGTGATGCGGAACAATTTGAGTAAGGTTTCCAGACTAATATGGACCAGAAAAAAAGGGTTGACAATCTACTTTCAGAAATAATCTAATGAAAACCTATCGGAGCATTACCAATCGATAATTGATCATGGGGTTCATCCTGTGGTCAGTCTAGGGGTCGTTCTGCTGTGAATGAGGTGGCCGTGACTCAGGAGCCAACGCAAGAGTATCCACAAACTTGGAAGATAAATGTTTTAAAGTATTTCTAGGAGTTTGACATGCCTCAGATGACTTCAGAAAATACAATAGTTCTGTTTTAAACTTTGCATTTCTACCAAGATGTGGATGATGATAATGCTTCCAGGTCACCATTTTGGAACTACTGTTCTGGGATTATTAGGTGGTGGAGGAAGTATTTACAGTAGATTATCCATCTGGTGGGGAGAAATAATCCTTCACTTAGAAAAAAATCACTGACCTAAATGGTTATAATTTTATGCCCATCAGGAGAGATTCCCCACCCTGACAAAAAGGCTGATATGGTCCCTAGATAGGGTAGTACATTCAACTAGCTACAGCCATCCTTGCAGGTGATCTGATGAGATAGGACATAGGACAAGTAAATTTTGATAACATCAAGTTAAAAGGTAAAGTAAACTATGAGAGCAGAGTGTGATGTCTTGAATATTAATGAGGAATTGGGAAGATAGAATTAAGGGTACTGTAACCCTACAGATACGTTAGTGCTAAGGGAAAGAAGAAAAAAACTCACTGCAGGGCAGTTTTTTAGCTATCAATCGAAGACCCACTTCTCATCCTTACAGATAATGACTCACTATAATTTCATTAACATGATGATTAAAACGGCCTCTGTTTCCTGGATCTTGTGCCAACACCTGTAGAAAACATCAGAGTATTTCTTGTCAAGAAAAGAGGAATTTTCCAGATTCATGGCCTTCCTGTCAATAAAATGGATACATGACAAGAGCAAAAGCAAATATTGGGAAAAGGCCACTTTCTTCATAACCTGTATGTGGTTATCAGGACTGGCATTATGTGTGGGCATGAATTTCTTTTTTCCTCAAAAGTTAGTTGATGGTGTAAATGCTTTGGGACAGAAGACTGTATACTGCGTGGTACAGAAAGGAACTACAGAAGTGAAGCCATCTGTCTGGCTACCTTCTAGAAGTTTAGATCAAATACTATACATTTCTAAGATCAGAATGCCATTTTGTAGTGCTCTGCCAATATCGGTACACCAAGGAAGAACACAACTAGTTAGGACAATATATTGTTGTTACCTTTATCTGCTGCTGAGCGAGTCTCTGACTTACAGCTATCCAATGCGTGAAAGAACTAATGGTCGTCCATACGATTAGCTGTGGATGCACTTCTTGTAATACACAGGGTTGACTGTCATCCCTATGCTTTTGACCCTTAGGGTGCGGGGGGCGGGGGGAGCAGTTTAAAAGAGCTCTCTTTCAGCACCAAGATTACTTTCTAATTAATTCTAGCCACCTCATTCCCATCCTCATCCCAATTTCACTCCTGAAAGGCCAGGTTTTTCCATAAGAGAAGGAGGAAGAAAGTTCACCATTCCTGGGTGCAGGAAATCATGCTACATGAATGCTGGGAAGGGAAATCAGTTACTCAGTGACAATGTCAAATTGCCATGGTGTTTGCTTCGAGGGCCGGTTAGTCCTGCTGGCCTGCTTTGGGGCAGGCTGGGTAGACTCTGAGCTGATTGCATGAAACGGGTCAAAACTGGGAAGTGTCTCAGTTTTAGCAATGTGACTGTGGAGAAAGTCTAGAGAGAGGGGGCATTAAAAAAAAAGAACACTGAGAGACTGCAATGCCCCAAGGCATGTTCATTGTTATTCCATAATAGGAACAATAGGAATAATTTTATTCCATAATAGGAAATCTACTGCAGTAAAAGTAGAATAAATGTTTCTTTAAAACAGCTGGAGATATTGAAACAGAAATTAATAGTATGGACCTAACTCTTAAAACTTGTCAAGGGGCAGAGCAGGCTTACAAGTTAGCACTTGCCCCAAAGAGTTGATGGTTCAAATCCAGCAGCCGCTCTCCAGAACCAGGGCAGTGATGCCACACACACACACAAAAACAAGTTAGCCCTTGAAGAGAAACTGAATGTTGTTCTGAAGTTTCAAGTAAGAATTTTATTTTAAGAATTTCGGCTTTGAAAGAGGAGCGTCTAAATAGGACTAACTGGAAAGAGTTTAGGGTGGACAAACCTATTTGTCTTTCCAATGACAAAAGCTATTTGTCTTTTATTATTTTTTTAGTTGATCATTGAATTTGGAGCTCTTAACGTTATTATAGCAATCTATAATTCAGATATATCCAGCAAAATTTTATGAT
Organism: Nesogale talazaci; assembly: GCA_004026705.1. Classification (NCBI taxonomy): domain Eukaryota; kingdom Metazoa; phylum Chordata; class Mammalia; order Afrosoricida; family Tenrecidae; genus Nesogale; species Nesogale talazaci. The sequence continues at coordinate 89,935 of PVJH01000622.1, forward strand.
TGGTACCACCATCAGTTTCAAAACATTTTCTTTATCTCGAACAATTTGATATCAGCTATCCTTTATACCCTTCCCCCCCCCCCGGGACCCTACATATATATGGATTTTTTCCATATCTTATACCACCCAAGGTATTCATTTACCTACAGTTCTGCTACTTAATCCTCTTGAGAGGGGTACTCTCAGGGAATCATTACTTCCATTACTGTTTCTAAAGGGTCATCTATCTTGAGCATCAAGCACTCTTAAGTATACAAATGAACATAGATCTATCAAGATCAAAGAGGGAGAATGATAAGAGGAAGAAATATTAAAGAATTAGAGGATAGTTATGATAACTTAGTGCTATAGCACTCCCTAAAGTTATCATCCTTTTCACTGACCCTTCTGTGAGGGACTGTCCAATTATCTTACAGGTATATTTTGAATTTCCACTTTGTCCACACTCCTTTGCCTCAATTAGATTCCTTGTTTTGGACCTTCTGATATCTATCCCCATTAACACATCATAATGACACAGTCTGGTATGCTTCCTCCAGGGGGGCTTTGTTGTTTCCCTGCTAGATGGCAACTTGTTTATCATCAAACCTTTAAGATCCCAGGTGCCACATACTTTAATTTCTGAGCACCATCGATTTTATTCACCACATTTGCTTATCCATCCACTCTGTTTTCAGCGAGCATGTGAGGAAGGTGAGTATCATACACATTATTAGAACAAATCATTTTAAGGAAGTGTGACCAGTGTTTTTGGAACCCAAACACATAGAGCTTCAGAGTGGAGACTGTCTAATTAGAAAAAGTTAGGGATAAGGCCATTCATGATCAATGCAAAGTATGGACACTCCTTAGGAGATGTCATAGTACTGCTTCCAGGTCAGAGACTAGACGCAAATGACTCTCCAAGGGCAGTGAGCTCCCACGAGAACCATTAAGAGATCAAAGTAATCTGTAGGCAGCACATTCATTGTAGGCAAGGGGATACTGTCCAGGTGAAAGCCATCCCTTTAAGACAGCTTTGATTTTAAACTGTTCAACAGCAATCTTAGCTAAAGCTGTTCATTTGACCATTTTCTTCAAAGAAGGTAGAAAAGTTTACTTTTGACCAAAGCTCCTTCCTGAGTAACCAGTTTCTCGTCAGAAGTGTCTGACTTATTGAAGTTGTCTGATTGATCTTAAAAGTGCTTATTGTTATCAATGGGGAAAAGTTGAAGATGAAAGTGTGTGTGTGTGTGTGTGACAATGATACCCAGAGAGAAACATCGAAAGCTAGTCTAGCCAACGTTCATGCTGCTATGATGCTTTCTATGAAGTAAACTAGATTTCAGAAAGTGAGGCTAGCTCCAGCTCTTATTTGTTCTGGGCTTTATGCCTGCAGGGAAGCTGGGGATGTGCTGCTGCCATCATGACCAGGACCTTTCCTCAGCACTGAATTTTCACGTCACCTTGACAAGAAATACTTGCAGCGGTCCTCAAACTTTTTAAACAGGGAGCTAGTTCACTGTCCCTCAGGCTAATGGAGGGCCTGACTACAGTTAAAAAAAAAACTATGAACAAATTCACTGTGGACCTGGGATGAGTCAACTGCTAAGCAGGAAGGCACTGGTAGCAAAAACCCCTGGCAGGCCAGATAAATGTAGTCAGAGGGCTGCATGTGGTCTGCGGGCCATGGTATAGGGACCCCTGGAATAGAGGATTCATCTGGCAGCTCTTTTTTTTTAAGCCATCATACACATCCTCAAGCTTATTTTGGACTGGAAACTAATATTCACATCCAAACCTATTTTAGCATCAACTCTGAATAAAATAGGATCTTACTAGAATGTCCTAGTTCAATGCATTTGCGATTTTCATATTCAGAGACCTTCAAGAAAGCATTGTCACTACTCCCACCACCATAGGGCAGTGATGCCTTCCCCCCCCCCCCCACCAAAAAAAAGGAAAGCATTGTCTAGGAAAGAAAACCCACATTCCAGGATGCTTGCAAACATCTTGCATGTTTGCTTGGGATCAATGTCCAATGACTTGCTCACAGACCCTGGAGAAAAATGCTGTGGCTTGGATTCTCTACGGAGAAGGGGAGGACTTACATCATCGGATTTTCAGTAGCAGGCCCTGAATGATGCTACCTCTGTGATAAGCCTTCAATGACCATATATTTTACATTATGCCCTCCCTGCCTAAATTTTTCTCCTTTGCCTTTGAACTCTTCTAGTATAGTTCAAAATTGATTTTATTTTTTGTCTTCTTCTACTATTATGCAAGCTTCATGGAGGGAGAGCTGCCTGTTTCTCACGGCTCTACTTTACTTCAGTCCTGGAACTTCTTCCTTTCTGGCAAGTAGAGGATGCTCCATAGTGTTTGGATGAGTGCATAAATGATTGACTATAAAAAGTCTTATCTCATTAGCATGTGTACCAAGTGGCTCTGTATTAGGAAATCCAGGATGGGGACACTAACTCTACCATTCATAAACTGAATGGCTTTGAGCAAAGGCAATTTCTCTGAACCTCAGCTTTCTCCTACCCCCAAAACTATTCTGAGGGGTAAAAAAACAGAAGAATATGTTAGGATGAGCTTTGGCATAGTCCTTAGCACAATGTAACTGAAACCAAACCAAAACTACTGCCATTGACTCAATTCTGGCTCATATTGATTCAGTAGGGCAGAAAAGAACTTCCCCTTTGGGTTTCCAAGACTTTAAGTGTTTGTAGGAACAGAAAGTCTCATCTTTCTCCCATGGAAAAAAAATGAACATTCAAATAGCTGATCTTTTGGTTGGCAAACCAATCTAATCCACTGTACCACCAGGGCTCTTTAATGCTATGAAAAAGAAGGAAAAAAGCAAAACAACTAAGGTTATTATTGCTATTGGAGTCACTGAGTGCTACAAATAGTTAATACACATGGCTGCTAAGTGAAAGGTTGGAGATTTGAGTGAAAGTACATCAGGAAAAAGGCCTGGTGATCTCCTTCTGAAAAATATGAGCTATTGAAAAGCCTATGGAGTACAATTCTACTCTGACATGCATGGGTTTGCCCTAAGTCAGAGTCAATTCGATGGCAACTGATTCATTATTGCTGTCATCTTTATTCTGAAATCATAACCAAATGCAGAATTGCAATCCGGAGATAGAGTTGACCTGTGTCCCTAAACATCCTCCCCAAGATCTCTGATACTGAGTCACAGAGAAATCAATTGGCTGAGAAACTGCCTTGCTCTTGTCTGTATTTGGCTCAAACATATCTTGGGGTCAAGGGCTTAGGAAGTGCCTCCAAGAAGTGACCTCATTAAGGGCAGTGTGCAGCAACTGGCCTGCCATCCACTGAGATGAGAACTTGATAAATCAATAGTGCATGCGGGTCTCTTAGCCTGTCCACTTGGATATCTTCTAAAGCCTAAATACCCTTTAAAAGCAATTATTTTGCTGCTAGTTTTAGAAAGGAAGACATGAAAAGAGGCCAGGCAGAGATGAAGCTCATATTTCAAGGCATGTCAGGCATCAAAATCGATGGCATGCAGATAACAGTGGAGACGGATCCACAACACAACCCTGAGTAGACACATGGCCAGGTCCCCCCAGAGCCCTCCATCTGCATCTGAAAACAAGGAGGTAGAACTTCCGGGGGAGGCAATTCTCCATTGTACCCAAAACTCATGACGACTCGCATCAACAGCAATATCTTTGATTGTGCTACACTGGGGATTTTGTGAAAAGAAGTGTTTCTGGTAATATATATCCCCCCTGTTATTTCCTCATTCTATTTGCTTTGGTAGAATCAACAGCCAGGCATTTATCCAACAAGTCATTAAAAGGTGCCCATTTCACAGATGAGAGCTTAAAAAAATCAAATCACTTTCCCAGGGTCATAAAGGTAATAAGTAGCACAGGCAAAATTGCCACTTAGGAAAGTCTGTCTAACACAGTTAAGTACTATGCTCTGTATAAAATCAGTGTACCTGGAGGTAGGGCCCCAGGATGTTCTTAAGTGCCTTCTTTTTATTTTTTTATTTTTGGCATGTAACTTAATTTGAAAGTAAATTTATATTTATATAACTACTTAATACTTTTCTTAGTCTTAGATATTAAATCTCAAAGTAACATATACTTATCTCTTGGGCTTTTATGATTTGTTTATCTGTTTGTTTTTGTTGTAGTATGCTTTGTGTTGGTTTTGTGCTGTGTGGTTTCTTGTTCTGTTTGTTGTTATTGATAACACAAACCAAGTTGCTGATACATAATAGAAGCTCAGAAAAAGCTGATGGATATATACATAAATACAACCTAATCATAAATTCAGATTGCATTAAAAAATTTCAAAGATGAATGAAAGTGCAGATAACTCACTTATTTGGTGATTTCCTCTTTCCAGAGATACAAATAAGTACATACAAAAATCTAACAGTATTAAACTCTTAGTAGGAGGACCAATAGTTATTCCACAATATCATGGGGAATCTCACAAAATTGTGCAAGTTAGCCATTTATTATTTGACTCTTCTACTGAACAACTGCCAGAATGTGCTCTCTTTAACTCTCATGCCTCTTTTCTCCACTATTTCTCTCTCAGTAGGCTGCCCACATATATCTCTAAAATGAGTCAATGAGTAATACTGCTTGTCAGCTATTGTCAATATTCTAATGAAAGCAAAAATCTTGGTTCTTTTGTACTCAGAGATAAATGTTTCCCTAATGAGGTGAATTTTGAGATTTGCACAGCTGGTTGCTATATGGTTTTAGGATGTCCAAAGCCCAACCGAACTATGTCAAACCAGGTCAAGAAATAAACCCTGTGGTTATGACCAAAGCAAGAGAGAAACAGCACTGTTGTTTGAGGTTGGCTTTCCCAAACAAAGGTGGGAGGTAAACCACAGTGCCTGACCATGTATCTAAACATTCGGACAACTAGCTGGAATAACGTACATGTAAACAGCAAGAGATTAATACTATGCTTGTGAAGCTGGCTTTGATGGGTCCTGTGAGATTTTTACCACACAAAGCCCCCAAAACAATTGCTTCCAGAAATAAATGAAGGAAATAATCCATCAAATGTAAGGATTTATCACCTTTCTCATTTACTCTTTCTTAGCCAAAAAAAAAAAAAAAAAAAGGAAAAGAAACAAAAGGACCCTGAAGATTCAGTGATAAAGTATAAGAATGAAAAAATATGTTATAAAACAGGGGGTTCCAGTAAAATGAAAGGGAAAAGATGAAAAAAACAAGAAGAAAAAAAGGCTGTATGACAGAATCAAGATATGCTGAGAGATTAGATTCAGAAGTACAGAAGTCAAACTCCCAGGTATGGACTGAAACACAGCAATAACCCAACTCTCATTCTCCATGAGACTCAACTCTGCTCTGTTTAATCTTACACTCCTCTGTTAATACAGCAAGAGCTTCATATCTAAAAGGACTCGTGATGATGGAACAAAACACTCAACGTCATAATACGATAAACAGCAGCAGTTACTTGATCTTAGAATTCAACAAATTGACTGATATTTTGATGTTACTATAAAAGAAATGACCCAAGGTATCAATATACTAGCTACCATCCTCCCATGAGATGATGACTCTTGAAAGTGTGCCCTACAGCATTTAGAATGGAGAGTCAGTGGAGGTAAGTACTAGAATAGAAAGCCAAGTAGACTTAGGACTCATAGCCATGTAAAGCAGCGGTTCTCAGCCTGTGGGTCGCGACCCTTCTGAAGGTCACATTTCACAGGGGTCACTCAATTCATAGCAGCAGCAAAATTCTAGTTATGAGGTAACAAAAATAATTTTATGGTTGGGGGGTCACAACAGCATGAGGAAGTGAATTAAAGGATTGCAGCATTAGGAACATTGAAAAATACTGAAGTAAAGTCATGTATTTAAGAAGATGGGGGGAAAAAAAGAATATTGTTCAAGGTAGAACCAAGAGCTAAAGGAAGAAATAAAGAAAAAGAGAAAGTGAAAGAAAATCATGAAGGAACAGAAAAACCAGGTGTATGGTCCCAGAGAGATGGAAATGGCTTCCATTCTGTACTCTTTCCAGCTTTTGCCTCCATGATCCACGTTGGTGATAAACAATTGACAACGTTCTTGATAAGCTCTACTATCCATGACGTTGTGCATAGATGACTTCATTTCATCCCCCACACAATGTAATGAATTAAAGACTATTGTTGTTCCCATTTTACAGAAGATAAAACTCAGGCTCGAAGAAACTTGAGGACAGGAGTAAATCAGCCACTAAGCTCTCATGGCTAGGAACTGGCAGTGATCATCCTCGAACTCAATGCTCTTCAGTCCTCCACCTCACCTCTGAAAGCAAAATCTATATCACTAGTTGTATCCTTAATTCACTATCTTTTTTCATGAACATGTTTGAAAACTATCTATCATTTTTAAATAGAAAGTAGACACCCCATTAAGACAAATGGAAACATTTAAGATTGAGTAAGAAGAGTATCCTCCCTATATGCTTGAGTTTATGATATGGTGCTAGGTTACTAGCTTACCAAACATTTACTTTGGGGTAAAGGTACTCAATTTTTAGAGGACTTTCCCCCACTTTAATTTCTTTCACATCAATTTTGCATTAGCCAAATTGATGGGGATGACTTACTTCTTATTAAACTTAGTCTTTTCTTGTCCTCCACAATGCTGTGGGACCTTTTAAAAGATATGGAGCATCTTAATATAATATTTAAGAGTGAGTAGGAGGAAAGAGAGAGTATACTTTTAGCAATAAGGCAAATGAAGCTGAGGAAGTGGGATGCTTTTGTTTACTTCCAAGTGAATGTGAGAGGACATTTGCATTTGCTAAATTCACTGTGTGTATCTTTAAAGCTGTCCAGATATGTTAGAAGAACACAGCATGATGATGGCCCAGCTCTCTGGGCTGTGTTTCACGGTTGTACACCGGACCACCTGAATATAAATGAATCCCAGAAAGTTCATTTAAATGCAGTCTTGGCTTTGCTTTTTGAACAAGCTGTCTGGAGAAATATTCCTTTTCTCACACTGGATTTTCTACTTCACTTTTCTAGCTGTATAGGGTTTCTGTTGTAGAGAAATTAAAAGACACTTGAAGGAAGCATGGTAGAGGAGGATGAATATCAAATTTAGATCTAGAGTAGGCCACTGGCTATCTTATGGGACCTTGCATGAGGCACTCACCTGAGGGAATGGAAGCTATATTATTATCATTGTGTAATTAAGTCAATGTTAGGTTTGTGAAAGAAATATAAATGGTTATCATTGGAGTTGTTAAATGTTGGTTGCATTTAATGGCTGCCTATATATACTGCATCAACATGGAAATTGCATCTAAGAAGAGTCAACTAATTTCTTAGCAGAAGTTGCAAATGCAGGTATTTAGCATGAGTCCACTACTCTGTGTCTACCTTCTGATTTTTCACGTAATAAGCTCAGCAGTCTTACAGTAACATTTTAAGTTTGGGTCTTGTGATATACAAAGAAAGAAAAGGCACCAGACTTCGGGATCTAGAGCTGATTGCAATGGAAGCTCTTACTCATATCTCTCTGCTCCAGGACCCTGAGCACAAGTAGAACAGCCTTACTCAGTTCAAAAGACAAATGGAGGTCGGGGAGAGACTGCATGAAGCGGCAGACACAAAAGAGTGGCAGGGCCCACAGAAGGTGGAGAGATGTTTCTCCCCTGTCACTGGGGGGAAAATGGTGTTCTTTGTCCCAACTTCATATTTTAAATATTTGTAGTATAAAAGGCCAATATTAATGGTCAACAAACAGACCTTGAACTACTTACAGGTCTTTTTTTCTTTCCTTCTTTTGTCATTGATTTTGTTGTTGTTTGCTTTGTTTTGTTTCTTTGTTTTGCTCTGTCTTGTTTTTTTGTGTATATTATCTCTGCAGGTTTATATTTACGATAGGTGGGGTAAACAATCTGGGGAGGAAAAAATGGGGCTGATGGTTCCAGAGGGACATGGGAGAGGGGGAGGTGGGGGGAAAGGAAGAGGTTATTAAATCCAGGGACAAGGGAGCAAGTGAAACAAAAGCAGTGGTGAGGGCAGTGTAGGAACTCTGGTAGAGTTTGATCAAGGACAACCTAACCGAGAAGAATAACTGAAACCCAAATGAAGGTAGGAAAGTGGAAAGTAAAAGGAAATAGAGGGGGGTGGGAAGGGAATAGAGGAAAGAACTAGGAGGAAAAGGGCATTTATAGAGGTCTAAATAAAAGCATGTACATATGTAAATATATTTATATATGATGATGGGGAAATAGATCTATGTGCATATGTTTATAGATTTAATAGTAAGGTATCAGATGGACGTTGGGTCTCTACTCAAGTACTCCCTCAATGTAAAAACATTTTGTTCTATTAAACTGGCATCCCATGATGCTCATCTTCCTTACACAATCGCTGAACACAAAGTGGATGCACAAGCAGATGTGGTAAAAGCTCAAGATGTCTGGCTATCAAAAGGTATAGCATGTGGACTCACAAAGGCTTAGAGATAAATGATCCATGATTTAGCTCAGAAGCAACAGAGCCCACATGGAAGAAGCACAACAGCCTGTGTGATCATGAGGTGTAAATAGAATCAGACATCAGATATCAAAGAACAGAAAATCATATCATTTCAATTGAGTGGAGTGGAGACCCAAAGTTTATCAGTAGGCAACTGGACATCCCCTTATAGAGGGGTTGCAGGGAGGAGATGAGCCACTCAGGGAGCAGTGTAGCACCAATAAAACATTCAACTTTCCTCTAGTTCTTTAATGCTTCATCACCTCCACTGTCATGACCTCAATTCTACCTTACAAATCCGGCTAGACCAGAGCACATACACAGGTACAGATAAGAACTGGAAGCACAAGGAATCCAGGTCAGATAAACTAGCAATACCAGGAGAGTCAAAGGAAGGGGGGTAAAAAGGGGGAACTGATTACAAGCATCTACATATAACCCACTCCATGAGGGACAGACAACAAAAAAGGGGGAAAAAGGAGACATTGGTCAGGAAAAAGTAACAGTAATTTATAAATTGTTAAGGTTTCGTGAGAGTGGGGGAGAGAAGGGAGAAATAAGGAACCGATACCAAGGACTCAAGTAGAAAGAAAATGTTTTGAGAATGAGGATGACAACAAATGTACAAGTGTGCTTGACACAGTGGATGCAGGTATAGATTGTGATAAGAGTTGTATGAGCCACCAATATAATGACTTTTTAAAAAGAATAAATAAACAAAAGGCCATTTTTTTGTAATAGCAATATTTCTAGTATATGCATGTGCATGCAAAATGCCTTTTGCTAAAAAATATAAATTTTTTAAAATTAGATGTTTGGCATGGAAAATATAAACAATCAGTGTTCTTCCTCCGAGCAGGTAGTCAGCCTGTGTCCAGCATGAGATCATGTGTCAGACTTTGTGATATTCAGTTTCTCAAGAGTAAAAACAAAGCCACAAAGCCAAGCCAAGCTGTCTCAAACCAAAAGTACGATATTTTCCAGATTGAAGGGGTTTATATGCATGGAACTGAGGAGCCAGTGCAGGAAAATAACATCCTGAGGGTGACAGCACCTTCCTAAATGAGGATCATGCTGTGGCCATGATACGGCTTAGAGTCTTAGTGGGCAGAGAAACTGAGAGATAAATGAAGAGGGTCACAGTGAACAGAGGAGTAGACCATGACACCTCCGTGAACTCAGGTCTGCAGAGATGTGGTATTAAAAGGCTCTAAAGCTCCTAGATAAGACTGTTCTTAGAGTCTCTGCTCGTCCTCCTAATTCAGTAAGTAGTATCTGAGGTCTTAATAGTTTGTGAGTAGCCCTTCAGCTGTCTTGGTCTTCTCCCAATGGAACAGAAGAAAAGAGTCAGGAATCAGAGCATATGAACTACAGAACAAATTAGATCTACGAATGACATTGCCTTCTCTTATGATACCAGAAGAACTGGATGGTGCTCAGTGACTATGACTGAATATTTTGCTCATAGCCTTGATGGAGGGATCCTGATCAAAAGAGAGAAAACGTTCAAGTTCTGAAGATTCCAGACTTACTAGATGCCCTGAGGGTGGAGGAATCCCCAGAACTAACACCCTGAGATATCTTGTAAAACTTCTCAATCAATCTCAGCATTATTGCTAGACTAAACAGTGGTTTAGCTCAACTAGTAAGAAATATATGCCTTGAGTGCTGTGTCCTTTTAAAAGAGTGCCTCTTAAAGTAGCAGCAAACCCTAAGTGTAGCTGAGAAGAGTAGAGGAGCCATGAATCTAATTGAAAAGTAATGAATCAATTTGAGCAAAAATAGTGATGTGACCCATCAGGGAGAATGTAATCAATTGTTTGTGTAGAAATTATTGAATGGGTGCATATTTCCCTTTGTATGTTTTCATTAACAATAACAAATATAGGCTGAGCCCCGGTGGTGTAGTGGTTGAGTACAGGACTGCGGCCCACTGGCTTGGTGGTTCAAATCCAGCAGCAGCTCTCCAGGAGCAAGGCTGGGCCTCCCACTCCCCCAAGGGCAGTGATGCAAACAAAAAACAAATATTTTAGAGCAAAAACAGAAAATGTGCTAAACAGAAGAGATGAGAGCACTCAGAATACCACAGAGCATTCAATGCCTAGGGGAGTGGTAGTGAAAGGAGGTCTGAAATCTAAGAAGGGACAGAATGAAGAGTAATCAAAGATTCGGGAACTAAGAACTGTATCATCTAAAGAAGACCAGGACCCTTTCTGTGCATTGTTCATAATCATAACAGATGCCACTCAGATTCTTCCAGGTCACATGGGACACTATCTCTGTCAAAAACAAGTAACTCCCTTCCTGGATTGGCTTAACATTGACTTGATCAAGCTCTTGAGGTGAAGAGTTAAGGCTTTGGTGTTCACTGGGCTGTTTATTTATTATGTTGTCCTGAGAAGACTGCTTAACCATGCTGTGCTTGAGCTTTTCTATTTGTAAAGTGGCCACAATATAATAGTGCCTGCCTCACAGAATCACTAGGGAATTAAAAGAGAGGGTTTATATAAAGGCTGAGCATAGGGCTGGCATAGAGAAGTCACTCAATAGCAACAAAAATAATATTCATGCTAATAATAAAATTATTATGATCATAAGGATTCTTGGTGGCAAACTAGATCAGCTCTCAGCTTCTGACTGAAAGGTGGGCCTTCAAATTCAACAGCTTGTGATCTGCTTCCATACAGAGATCAGGCCAGGAAACCCTGTGGACCAGTTTTACTCTGCCCTAAAGGCTCAGTATGAGTCAACAGCATCCTACATCATTATCATTAGTGTAGTGAAGGCCTTCATAGAGGCTCCTCACTTCAGCCAGTGGGAGTAGATGACAAGGGAAAGGAAATGTCGCAAACATCTTACTACAGCAAATGTGACACAACACTTCATGAAATGTGATAAAATGTGTGTTCATTCTAATCTCATTAAATTAAAAAGGGAAAAACGTGTGGCTACTTAGATAAGTGTGAAGCAAAGTTACCTGTGCAAACTTTATGATAACCATGTCTATAAGTGAAGTGTCATCCAGATTACAGGGGAGTCATTAAACAATTAGAAAATAGAACTTCTTGCCTTTTAAGATGAGAACTGCAAGACTCATTTGAGTGCTTTGTCATTCTATAGCATGCTACTCTACCATTTCCTTAAAGTGGGTAGCCCAACTAGAAAAGACAATCTTTCTGCTGGTTTCAGAGTATGTACTGCTGCTTTGATTTGGGCATTTCAGACACAGATGCTAATATATTGTCACTTTTTACTCTTTAGCCGCAACCATTCTGTTCACACTCATTAAAATTCTGTTGAAGAGTAGCCTTCATTAAGCAATGATTCTGTGCCAAACGGAATGCTACCTGCTTTACGAAAATGATTTTGCTTAACCTTGAAATGAATCTGTGATAATGGAAATTACAAGCATCCCTGTTTTACAAGAAGAGCACCCAGGTCCTCCAGGAGTGGCTTAGTAAGGTGCCCTGGGTCACATAGCTAGGAATGAAGCATAATTAGGTGCTAAACCAAATGAAGGTTCCTAAGCCTTACCATAGTAACTGAACTACACAATTAGCTGCAGGCTTTTGTTCCCAGATTACTCACTGGCTGCAATACCAGATAGACCTGCACACTTTTTAACTCTTTTGCTCCTTGACCACTACTTTTGAAATCCCAAACAAATATCTCTTCCTAGCTGTGTAATGTCCTCAAACAGTGCCTCTCCTCTACCATATTCCTGGTTTAATCTCACCATGGAAGGCGTTGCTTCACATCCACTGTTCCCTCTATCAGTAATTCTCGAACTTACAAAATGTGCTCTTCCAGTCTCAGAAAAGAGGTGTCAGTTTGATTTTAATCACTTTCTTCACAATCCCAGCTTAAGGGGGTACAGGTAAAAACAAGAAAGGAAATCAGCGGAAAAGACAAAGTTCTTGGCTCCAAATTAAAAACAATTCTGAACACTCCGTATCTGAAACATGTGCAAAATAATTCCTGGGAGGGACTTGGAAAAGGGTTGGCCTCATACATCAACTGTCAACTTCTTAACACTGGTGGTTTCAAAACACATACTGTTCTTATTACGGAAAGCGTGTCCTTGTAAGTACACCCTCAGCAGTTTATGAGACTTCAAAATAGGTTGCGAATTTCATCTCTGTCCAAAATCCAATACTTTCATATGCTTTAGGAGGCATGCAAACTGCTCTAATGTGAGATCATGCATAAATTCAGCAAAAAAGAGAAGAAAGAGAATGCTTACAAATGCAATCACTCTTACTATTGGACTATGGTTAGCTATGCAATGCATGTGAGCCTCTTATCCATTATTCTCCTGGAGAAATTCTTATACCTTTAAAAACAGTCAAGTCAGATTCCAGTAAGTCTCACTTGACTTACAGGCTTCTTCTTTCCATTTGTAGAGTGTGGGCACACTGCCAATCAGTTGGTGAATTCACAAGGCATCCAAAGGAAGAAGGGTGGTCTTCTCACTCCAAAACACAGACAAGAGTTATCAGCTGGCTTGGACAAGACAGAGGCATGGGGGTGGTTCAGTGGTAGAATGCTGGCCTTCCATGCTGGAGGTTGGGGTTTAATTCAGAAATGCAGAAAATAAATTTTCATCTCAGACTTCCATTGCAACTGAGTCTGCATGGAAGGTTTCTTTCTATTTCTCAAACTATGTTTTCAGCAAAACAAAGCATTAGTGAAATGAGAGTTAGAATAGAATGGTTAAAGCAATGTGTTGGTTTTGAACACATTATACAAAAGGATTAGAAATGTGCTAAGAAAATATAGATCATTACTTCTTAACTAAGGTGGTGCAGTTGGGAAAGGCTGAATGCTAACTACAAGGTTAGCATTTCAAGCTCACCTGCTGCTCTGTTCCTATGAAGAATTACAACCTCAGAAACACTAAGAATAAGAAGAATCTATTTGAGGTAAGTAGGGAGATAAATTTTTATAACTCTCAAAAATATTTTTAGTCATTGGCCTCATGTTTATGACATCCAACTTCTATCAATGTATATTCAAACAATTTTACACTATTTCATATAATATGCAAGCAAACATGACACTGCCATCAAGTGGATCCTGACTCAGAAGACAAAGCAGAACTGTCCCTGTTTGACTCGGTGCTGTTAGGGTTTACAACTAGGTACTTCTTGGAAAAGCAGGGGTGGAGCTCGCCCTATCAATTGGGTCACAGCCTGATGACACCACCATGGGTTCATAAGCCTTTTTGTCTAAGAGCAAAAGACCCAGCAGAGCCAAATCTCTGACTCTTCACCTGGATAGTTCATCTAGTTTCTCTGTATCTTGCTGCATTGCTTGCCAATCCCAGGAGCCTTCAGCAGACTACTGACTATGGATTCATTAGGCAAATTCAAACCTCTGCATTCAGCAGCTTGAGTGCCCTGCTCTCTCTGCTTTGTTATTTGTTAGCATCCATGAGTCAGAAGAAATTAGACTTGACCTATATTGGATTTACCTGTTTATACAATGGTGGAAGCCATATTTAAAAAATATAAATCTTTCTATCTGCAGACATATACAGGGGTCACTGACTCACTTCTTCAGAAAACCCAAGCTAACACAGTTTCGAAACCTGTAATTTTTTATGGGAGTAGAAAGCCTCATTTCTCCCCTGGAGCAGCTGGTGAGTTCACATTGTTGACTTTGTGGTTAGCATCTCAGTCCGTGATCTGGGAGGTCCCACCAGAGCGTTCACCCATTTCCTGAACTACAGGATGAAAACAGAAAATACACTATGAGGTATAATCACTACTTGTTTTCTTCATTCAGATTGACCACCCTACTTTCTCCTCTTTAGTTGCTTGTTCTCCTCTTAGCTCTTTTAGTGTAGTAGTTTTGTGGTTGGTGGTTTGAAGCCACCAGTGGCACCCAAGGAGAAAGATGGCACTTTCTACTCCTGTAAACAATTACAGTCTCAGGAACCCACAGGGGGCTGCTACTGATATTTTCAAGCATGCACAGGTTAAATATCTTCCAAGTTTCTCAGCTTACAAAATGCTTTATCACTACTTTGTTCCTGATATCAACCACCAACCACTCCTCCCCATAAGTTCTCTTATGTCCCAGGGTTTGGCAGTTGACTACAACGGCCACACAGAACTCAGAGCAAGAAGGAAAATGCCTGTCATTTGTGTGGCCCTGCCAAGTCCTGCCTCCAACATTCAGACATCTGTCTGGAGAACCCTCCTCACCCACAAAGCTGCAAAGGCTGATGAAATCAGGTCAAGCACTACGCTGCAATGCAAGCCTGAAGAATCAAAGGTCAGTATGGCAAAGGGACCCTCGCTCAAAGAGTCTGTGAAGGGCTGCATGGTCCCACTGGTCGATGACTCCCAGACACTGGACGCCCTCACTTTCATTGCCCTCAACCTCTGTCTCACTGATTAACAATTTTAGCAACAAGTTTCATTATTGTCTTCTATAACTGACATCTCATCTCTCCTTGTCTTATGAATGGGTGTTCCTGAGGTACAAATTCTCCAAAGGATTCAAAAAGAGTTGTTGCCTATATAAGATGGCGTTGCATACCAATAAGAAAATGGGCATGAAAAAATATTTTAGCATTATTATGGTAACGCTTTATTTTTTGCACCCTATGAGAGGGAAACTTCCAATAGGTTTCTAGGTCATACTCGGAGACCCACTCCTACCTAAAATGATTTCCACCCATATTAAAAATGAGCCCGGATAGTGCAGTAGTTAAGCATTTGGATGTGTAATGAAAGATCACTGGCTTGGGCCAGAAGGATTCAAATAATTTAACAACAGATTCCCTGCCCTCACAATCATTTTAAATATTTTTTAAAATACTGAGAGGTAGTTTATTATTTTTCACAGTTAATATTTAAATAAGAATAGTGATACAGACAATAAAAGAACAATAAAAACTAGATTCTGCTATAAGAAAGAGTTTTAAAATGTGATGAAAAATATTAAATAATACCTGAGAAAAAAAACAAGAAAACTGTTGTTTAAGTAATTTCTATATTGCTTCTTGATTGGCCTTCTCACTTGCAATGTTCTTTGCTTTTGTCTGATGTCCATCAGCTGTATAACTTATCCTCCACTAATGTTGCACTGTAGGAGCAGGGTCCCATTCCTTTAGAGGCAGACCAGGTAGATATCTGTCCACTGTGTTTATATAGTAAAAGCAGCAAATTCTCTCCGCTGAGCATATGATGTTCTTCTTTGAAAAGTCCATTTCCACTTCTGCTGAACTTATGGAATTGTTCTGGTAATGTTTTTAGTTCTATGAACACTTTCAGCAATTGCATCATTCATTAACAATGTCTTGTGGGAATTTGGGGCACAGCACACAACAAAAACAAATGACATCATGTCATCCTCTGGTTGTTTGGCACCTTCTCACTTTATAGTTATATACTTGTTTACTGAAGTAACAAATGCAAGGGAATAAAAAATGCAGCATTCTATCAATAATATAGTGATTTAATATGAAGTGAGTAAATAAATATTACAAATTTATCTCCCTTCAACTTTTTAGACCTATGAGCAAAATAAGCATTACTTCAGGCATATGGAATTCAGTGTCATACAGATGAATGTTTTTAAAAAAGATAATGAATATAGTAAGTTTGTGATTTCTACACCTTAGCGAGAATCCTACTTACAGTTACCATTTTAACAACTGGCTCACAAAATTCAGCAAAAATTAGTTGTTGCTTCTGCTGAGCCAGTGTGAACCAGCTGGATCCCACTACTGATGGGACTCCACCAGCTGCTCTATGGGCAAAAGTTGTGCCGGTCTGTTTTCATAAAGCTACATAGTCCTGGAAAGACTACCAGAGAGCTTCTCTCTGTCCTGCAGGGTCTGTGAGTCAGTCATGTTGAAGGAAATGGGTGACCTGGCATTTCCACCAAACACTCTTCCTGCCTCCCTAGACACATCCTCACTGTACTTTCAGGTCTGCTCATGTGTCCACCAAACTCTTTGGTAGCTTTAACCTTTAGCTCTCTCTTTACCTTGCCTAGATTGCTCTTTCCTCCAGGTCTTTGAATGACTGTTCTTCAAATTTCAGGTTCAAAGTACCTACAAAAGAGGTCTTCCTGATTGCCCTGAGCTAAAGAATCTGCACACTTACTCCAGGACATTTTCAATGCCTTCACTTTATTTCCTTCTAATAAAAAGTATGTGAATTTTCAATACACTTGTCAGTTTTCTTATTTGCTTCTTGCTCGTTAGTTTGCTTGCTCTTAAACTCGTGTGCGTCTTTGCTACAACATTCAGAGTTTCTACAAAGCATATAGTACATACAAATTCTTAAGCCGAACTCTAATAGAGTGTCTTAGACTTTGCTGATAAAAGAATTGTATCACAGGTAATGGTATCATTTAAAGTCACCTTTAAAATTAAAGAAAATGCCTAAGAAAACAAAGCCCTCCAAGTATACTTAGAATCTAGGTTCAAATGGCTTTCGAATGGAATTGCTGTAGTTTTAATACAAGACCAGGTGAACTCACTTCAGAAGCAGATTTATCTGCCTGGGACCAAGAAGTATGTCTTTGGATCTAAAATATGATTTCAACACATGATAAAGTAAGGCTGTTTCAACAGTGTGAGAGAGCCAGTTTTCTAAATTGCCAACATTAGCTTCCCCTATCACAAGACCTGGCAAATCACTGTTTTCTTTTCAATAATCTTTGGTTTATCAGCCTTAGGCAATGCAAAAATCTAGACGCAAAAACCAAAGCCAATAGGTTTCTGGAAATCCCCTAGTTTTCAAACTCTGCTCTACTTGGATCTGAAAAGAAGCAAACAAAGAAAATCATTTCAATAAGTAAAGGTGTCAGAAGTTAGACTCCAGAATGAAACAAAAACCCATAATTAGGTGTTTGCCGGATGAATCTTAGTGCCTTTTGGCCATATAGTAAACTATGGGAAATCAAGAAAAAGGAATTAAAGTTCACTTTTTAATTTCGAATTTGGAACAAGAAATTAAATGCTGGTATTTGATAAATGCTTTTCACAAATTTTCTGGACTCTCTTAATATAACTAATTACTGCTTCACATCTTCCATTTTGAATGTATATTAATTAGCAAGGTGTTAAATGTCTCTAAATTTTCCACAATGACATATGTAAGGTTGAGAACTTGTTTAGGACATAATGCAGCAATCATGCTGTAATCTTCAAGGATGTACAAAAATCCCTAATTCAGTCCAAGAGAAAGGTCAAAATAAGTACATTATATCACACACACAATTGCATGTGCATTTCATGCACATTAATTCAATATTCATTTACTAAATTCCAGACACTATGCAAGGTAAACTATGGTGAACATGGCATGTAAAAATCCCTTCATAGGGCTTAAAATCTAAGAAGCATATAAAATGCAATTTGATATGTAAATCACTATGTAGTGTCCAATGAAATATTCAATGAGGAAAAGGAACAAGTAAATATTTGAGGCACGATTAATAATAAAGGACATAAAATTTGGGGAGGGATCAATGCACAGATCTTTCCTTAAGTCTATGAGAAATAGATTGTTGAGATGATGTATGGTAAAAGAATAACATAAAACCCAAGGAGCCAAAGCACTCTATAAAATAGAGTGGGACAGAGACAGAAATGCCAGCAAATAAATAAACTATGAATGTCGGAGAGAAAGGGAAAAAAAGAAACAGGCATGAGCCATACCATAAAAATTCAGAGAGTGATTTTAAGAAGAAGTAGATAGTAGTGTGAAATGGTATTGAAAGATCCTATGCATGTGTACCTAAAATAGATCCTGAATTAAGCAATGTGAAGATCTTAGCGAGCTACATTATTAGCACACTGGAAGTTGCAACAAGACGGGAGTAAGGTGGGGAGAAAATGAGGAGTTACTAGGTCAACCTGGCAAACTAGCCATAAATCTAATTCACTTTCTTCCCCAAAGCTTAACTAGAGCAACTGTAAGGGGATACTTTAAAGGCCACAAACCCACAAGGATGAGGAGAGAAGAGAAAATACTAACATGATTTGATGACTGACAATTTGGTATATTCATGAAAGCTGAATATCAGAGTCCTCAAGAGAAATAAGAATTAGGAGTATCATCAGGTAATGCTATAACTAGGCGATTTGAGACATTTACTAAAATGGAATGGTGTGAGTAAGAGTCCTAGATTCCATTCCTACACTGTTAAGCAATTGCCCCTCCCTTAGGTCACATAAATTTAGAGACTGATTCTCTACAGAAAATTAATAGTAAACCTTTGGATTGAGCTCTGCATGGTGTAACTGAGGGGGTAACAGCAGTAACTGCCAGAGAGTTGGATCAAATGAGCACATGCAGATTGAATGATGGTGAAGAGGCTTCTATGACTTTGTCCCATGAGCCAGAGCCACGGGAATCCAGAGCTTTCTTCTCAAGGTAGAGGACAGAAAGAAATGTCTCTGAGGAATCTGACCAAGCTAAGAAAAAGACCTACATATTCTGACAAATAAAGTTCATTCTAAAATGATTGACTCATATCCCCTTGTGGTAGTTACATAATCTGTTGTCAATTTGAAATTTATGAATGAAGGGGTGGAGTTGACCTGTCAGGCAGGTTGCACCTTGATGGGAGCTGTTAAGGAGAGAGATAACTCGCTGGAGGCAGTGGACAGACACTCCTTTGGAGACTCTCTACTGACAAGGCTCACTCCCTGAGACACATTGCAGCTGAGCTGGAGGAGTCGCGTGGAGAATCCTGCCAGCGCTGAGATACTTACGCTGCCGCTGGCTCCACAAGACCCCCCAACCACTGGCTTGTGGTTTTCCTATGTTTGGTGTAGTTTCTTGAGTCGGAAGAGGACTTTATAGTTTGATATCAGACCCATGGGCAACTACCAGACTTAGGACTTGGTCTGGACTGGGATGGGATGTTTTCTCAATATTCAACTGCTGTTTTCTTATACACATATGAGTGTCTATGAACTTGTTTCTTTAGTCTGCCTGGACTAACATACTCCCAAAGTAAAGCTCAAAGTTGATACACTTCACTCTGACCGTCAGGAATTCAATCAGCTCAGTCTCACATTCTTTTTGTTTGTTTGTTTTGTTTTGTTTTGTTTTTTGGGGGGGCGGGGGCATCACTGCTCTCCGGCGGTGGGAGTAGGAGGTCCAGCCCCACTGCTGGGATTGAACCTCCATCCCAGTGGGCTGCAGTCCCGCACACAACCAGGGCTCAGCCCCAGTCTCATATTCTTAATCCTGAACACATGACCAAGGATTACCAGATATTTGAATGAAACAGTCACTACAGGAGAGAACTAAAGTTCAAAAATGGTCACTTAAGAAAAAAACTTCTTCTTTGACTTAGGTGAGGGTTAATAAAGAAGACCATCATGTTTATATTCAACAGTTTGTAAGCCCAAAGTATCACTTTTTTGCCCACGTCCCATTTGTTTGATATTATATTTTACAATATTTTTATGCCCTCAGAATGGTGAGAGAAGATACTGCCTTCAGAGCAAAACAAGATGCTCTTTAAAATTAAAATCACGAATACAAAAATTAAAAGTTCTGTGGAAGACTTGGAAGATAAGTTTAAGAAAAATTGCTAGAAGATAAAGCAAATAAAAAATAAGAAATAGAACAGAAGTGAAAAAAAAAAGAAAACTAAAATAAAATCCCAGAAATCCAACATCCAAGAAATAGTAGCACCATAAATAAGAAAGAAAAAGGAGCAAAAATCATTTAAAAAATAACTGTAGATGATATCCTGAAGGATGTGAGTTATCATAAGAGTCCACTGAATTTCAAATATTAATGCAGCACTTGCAACGAATGAATGATCTTACAGGTTTTCAGAGAGAAAGAAAAGCAATTATGATCACTTTAGAATTATATACCCAGCCACAGTACCAGTCAAGTATGAGGGTAGGGAGAGCATTTTTATACATATACGTTCCAATATACATTTGACCTACCTTTTCTTCAAATGTTACTGAAGGATGGGGGAGATGATTGATAATGTTCTCTAGCATGAAATAATAGTGATGTTTCTAAGGTGAAGTGGATACATACATAAATTAGAGCTATATGAATGGAGTTGGGGTTCATGTTTAATTCTAGCCCCATCTAAAAACAATTTGTTCCTATGATATAGTCTTGCTTCATGCTGGCTCTCATGAAGAGATCACTGAGGATAGATGTGCTCCTGCAAAGTCTGGTGAAGAAAGTAGATGGCACCCAGCTATCAGAAAGAATTGTGTCTAGGGCCTTAAAAGCTTGTCTTCAAATAAACAACCATCCAAGTGAGGGGTCAGAAAGTCGACATGGAAGAATTATGCAAACCTATGTGAGCCAATGATCATAAATTGTAAAATCCAACAGAGAGAGAGTGGTAGTAGAGCTTAAGTTGTGAACACCTGGTTTGTGGAAGAATGAGAGTGGAAGTCCAGCATATATTTACAGGACCTTTGCACACATTAAAATGTAGGTGGATGCCCTGGGAACACAGGGATGCGAACAGCCTTATTATCGGAGAGCATTTTGAAGTCAATTATGGTACATATATTTATTTTAAATTATTTTTTATTTAAGTTAAACTTTTATATCTTATTTGATCTCCCTTTTGACTCAGGCTTCATTTTCTTAAGTGAAAGGGAAACACATGGGTGAAGCTTCCTGTGAATCAGTTCTGACCAAGACTGGGGATGTGAATTGCCTTACTATCATGCTGAGTGCAATAGGAAGTGGATCATGGCAGTTGTGGTTAGTCTACATTTTAACATTTTATCATTTGATCTCATTTTTGACCCATTTTAAATTTGTTCAAGCTTTTAATATTTCCTATGTCCTTTTCAGTTTATTTTTTTCCGCTTTGTTTTGTTATTGTTGTTAGTTTTTTGTTGTTTTGTTTTACTGGGGACTTAGGGCCTGGCTGGTTTTTCTGTATGTGAAATCCAAGGTAGGTAAATGTATATAGAAAGAAACTATATTAATGGGAAGCTAATAAAATGTTTTAAAATTGACTGAAGTAATGATTGTACAACTTCTCTTGACATGATTGAACTATTGAATTCTATAATATGTGATTATGTGTGAATACTGAAAAATATGTATCATCAAAACAAAACAACAACTAAGAAAAAGAAAGACATGTGTTACCAGTGATCCAATAACAGCAAAGAAACAAAGGCAAAGATCTTGACATTGCAGTGAAAGGGAGACACTAGATAATAACCAGGCAGCAGACATTGTGGGCTATCAGTCCAGACTGGATCAATATGACTTGAGAAACATATTCTGGGACTGTTAACACCAAGATAACTGATGTCTGTGTGTTCTGAGTTAAGTATAGGATACCCTAGATTCTTAGATGCACTGGAATAGGAGGAGCAGCATGCTGATGAGTTCATGCCCTCCCTCTGTCCTTGTTACCTACATCACTTGAGGACATCTTGCCCCAGGAACATCCTGTTTTGGCATACTGCAGAGAACCAGAGAAAGGTTATGATTCATTTATAAGTAGACTACTCTTTCTTCAAATGCCTTTCTAAGGTCTCCAAGTATGGGGAAGCCTGTGTTTTCCTAATCCACTGCTCCTCCTCTTACTGAATCCCTAGAAGAGACTCATACATTTTCAAGAAAACAGGAGTCAGACAATAAAGTAGAAATGTCTTTATGCTCCTCTTTTCCTGAGCACTTCTTCCAATAAGGGTGATGCTTACCCAACAGTACCACCAGGGTTCTATGACATGCAAGGTAGGTTGTAAAATTAAAGATAAATTTTAATTAAACCAAAGAAATAAGACTTGACATTAGCCTTGTTTATTAATAAAGCAAGACAAAAGAAATTATCTAGAGGCAAGAAGAGCATGTGTTGTCAAGGGAAGACTTGCATTATGATGGGAGATTTGAGAGAGGTATTGAAATGGAAAAATTCAGTCCATAGAGAATTTGGAAATACAGAGGAGATTGAAAGAACAATAAATGAAAATCCATCTGTAACCTTATTTTCCACTGCTATATAGCATAACTGTCTACCTACTTAAATATTTATTTCATTGTATATACTTTACACAATGTATGTGGAATAGACTATGTAATAGGTGGGGGTATTTGTATAAATTTAATCTAGATTATAAAGTCACACTATTGTCACACTTTTTTACATATAACAAACTGATCCAATTAATCTGCACATACATGTAATTTGCATAGCACACACTAAAAATAGACTCATAAAAAATGTTGTACAGTTTGACACACACATGCTATCATTCTCAAAATATGGTGAATATGAAGAGTCCTAGCAATGTTAGCTAACATTTCAAATACCCTGGCCAGGAACCCATCTTCCAGAAGTCAGTCTCCAGAAATATTTTAACTCTCTCTATAGAAATTGACACTGGAGGATCCATGTATTAGCATAACAAATACTGGAAATAGTTTTTTATAGGTGAAGTGGATATATAGCCAATGAAAATAATGTGCTGTCATTTTCACCCTTACAAACTGGGCAATACGGAAGCCATGAGTCTGGAAGTCTGACAAAAGTGCCATCCATCATCTGTGGGCCTAATTGACTCATTTTTCTGCAGCCTGATGCAACCAGATTAGTCAATCTAATCCTCAAAATATCTCCATACATGGAAAGTTCAGAACAGGAATAATGAGAATGTAACCAGTGCTCCTGAACTATAGATATAGAAATTGCTGAATGGAAACCTGAATTACTCTATAAATACTGAAAATACTATAATGTTTGATTAAAGCAGACAAACAAACAAACAAACAACACATGCCTTGAATTGATGCAAGCTATAAGCTAGAAAACTTAAAATGATAGGACTTGGGAGAAATCTGCATGGCTTTTTTTTGTATCTTTTGTGAATAAACGTATGTGCATTTGGCAGGCACTGGTTTTAGGCTTGCGCTCAAGATACACCAAGTAGGAGAAGAAGTTGTGAGGAAAGAGACATTAATTGCTCGTCAAGTTCTCACTGTTTGTTAGTTTCTACTGTCGTTACATGTCATCAAGTTGTTTCTGACTCAGAGTGACCTCATGTGACAGAATAGAAACACTTCATCGGGTTTTCTAGGCTATAGTCTTTATGAACACACAACATCGAGCCATTCTCCTGTGGAGGCTACTAAAGTTGGCTGAAAAGTCTTGACAAATAAAAACTCACTAGTCAGTCTGCAACACTTGTGTCGTTTACTTCTGAATAAACTCTAGTCAGAATCAGTTTGAAGCCTATCTTTTCCAGTCTCCCATCCCTAAACCCACTTGTTTTATTATTCTGAGTCATTCAAATCCTTAAATAGCTCAATATTGCAACTTCTTTTGACAATCTCACTATAAGCTTCTAAGGAATAAGAATAATAATATTACTCAGTTTTCTTAGTAGTAATGACGACTATCATAACAATCTCTTTACTTCATTTTTCTACATTAGATGCACCAGGCACAACTCCATATAAATAAAAACTCATTGTCATTGAGTCAGTTCCCACTCTTACTCAGACCGCGTGGAACAGAGCAAAACTGTCCCAGTGGGTTTCCAAGAGTGCAAGTCTTTATGGAAATGGAAAGTTTCATCATTTCCCCCACAAAGTGTCGTACTGGCTGCACGTTTCGCAATTCAATGCATAGCCCTGACTGTTGAAAATGAGCAGAACTTGAAGTCCTTCGAGGTGAGGATCAAGGATTGCAGCCTTCGGTTTGAATTGCAACTCAATGTAAAGAAGATCAACATCCTTACAACGGGACCAATAGGTACCATCATGATCAAGGGAGAAAAGATTGAAGTTGGGAAGGATTTTCTCTTGCTCTGATCAAGTAGCAATGCTCATGGAAGCAGCAATCAAAAGCTCAAAGCATAGGTTGTCTTGGATAAATCTGTTGTTTGAGACCACTGTAGACCATTGAAATTCAAGGAGGCTACTTTGATTTTGCACTATTTGAAGGTGCACTTTATCAATTGTCTCACAGGATGTGAAAGCTGGACATTGAATATGGAAGACCAAAGAAGAATCAATGCATTTGAATTATGGTTCTGGGGAAGAATGTTGAAAGTACCCCGGACTGCTAAAAGAACAAACAAATCTGTCTTGGAAAAAGTAAGGCCAGAGTGCTCTTAGAGGCAAGTAGACAAGACTTCCTCTTCTATATTTTGGAAACATTATCAGAAGACACCAGTAGTCCCTAGAAAAGGACATCATGCTTGGTAGAGTGGAAACATGGTGGAAAAGAAGAAGGTCCTCAAGGAGATGAATTAACATAGTGGCTACAACAATGAGCTCAGACACAAGAACAATGGGGAGGAAGGAGAGGGACAGGATGGTATTTCATCTGGTTGCACCTAAGATCGCTACGGGTTGGAGCTGACTTGATGGCACCTAATAAAATGCTTCACCAGATTTCTTTAACCACTTTATATGTCTAATATAAATCAACTCTTTAACCTTTCAACCCTAAGTGGTATATACCATCAATATCTTCATTTTTCTGAAGGGGAAACCATGGCAGAAAATTTATTTGTCCAAAATTGTATATCTGTGATTCAAATGCAGCCTGTTGACTTGCAGAAGCCACACTCTTAAGCACTATTATGTTAGACATCCCCCAAAGATGTCTGTGTCATAAGCCCAGAACCTTTAAATATGTTAGATTATCTGCAATGGGGAATTCAGCTTGTAGACAAAACTAAACTTGATATTTACTTGACCTTAAAATAGTATCCTGGATTATTCATCAGGACCCAGTATAATCACAGTGATTCCTAAATGTGGAAGAAAATAGCAAAAGAGAAAGCTTTGATTATGGAAGAAAGGCAATATTGTTGGCTTTAAAGATGCAACAAGGAGCCACGAGCCAACAAAAACAAGCATCCTGTGGAAGCTGGAAAATAAATGGAAACTGATTCTCTTCTCGCATCTCCAAGAAGAATATACCTCTGCCAATATTTGAATTCTCCCAGTGATATTTGTATCAAACTTCTGACATACAGCCTGTGTGTTGCTTTTAGCCACCAAAATTGGGATGATTTGTTGCAGAAGCTAGAAAACAAACACAACTAAACTATACTAGTCCCAAATCCATTCCAATCAGGAAAATGAGTCTTTGTACATTACAAGTTTTACAAAGTAAAGGCACAAGTGTACATATTTATATCTTTGCTGAATTTGTTTTGGCTCCTAAAAAACATCTGGGAATGGAGAAAAATAATATTATTAGGAAAGGAAAATAAAAATTATTTGTTACAGTGTTAGTCCATGTAGACTAGAGAAACAAATCCATAAAAACCCATATGTATATAAGGAAGAAGTTTATATACAAGAGGAAATGAAAATTTAGAAAATATACCAACCCAGTCCAGTTCAAGGTCACAAGTCCAATATTAGCCCATGTACAATACCAATCTCTAAGTCCTCTTCTGACTCATGAAACACATGCAATGATGTCAAATGCAGAATGACCACAAGCCAGTGGGCAGAAAGTCTTTGGATCCAGTGGTGTTGTAAGCATCTCAGTGCTAGCAAGAGTATCCACATAGCTTCTCTAGGTTTCTGGCTATATCAGGATAGGTCCATGTGACTTCTCCTCAGGGATTTCTCACAGGGAGCCAGCCTCATCAGTCAAGTGTCTCCCAGGGAGAGAACTGAGAGAGACAGTGTCTCTGGCTATCAGAAGGAATTGCTACGTTTTCTAGAATTCTCAGAGAAGACCAAGCCCACACAGAGGTCTCACTGGTTATCTCCAGATTGACAGGCCAGACTCCACCCCTACACTCAAATTGGCACCAGATTAGGTGATTGCCACAATTACATACCTACTATTAGCAAAATTAATATAAATAAAACGTGGGAAGGCAGCAATTGTAGGGACAAAAGTTTTCCACTTTGGACCACATTTTAAAATCTAATAATGCCTCTGAGATATAAGCAAGTTTTAATGTCTATGAGTCTCTGCTTTCATGTTGAAGAATTAAGGGTTCAAAGAGGTTATAAGATTAGACATTATGATGATCTTTGACATTAGAAGATCTTACTACTTACTTATTTTTTCATTTATTTGGAACAGATAATAATGTGCCCTAGTATTGCTTTGAGATGGCTAAAAAAATATTCTCATGAGCAGTGCTGATAATTAGATCTACGATGAAATGCATTTGGAAATACTTAAAGATTACTTTTAAAATCACCATCTAATGTAAAAGAAGGCTTGATTGCACAATGGCTAAGTATGTGACCACTAACCCAAAAGTTAGTAGTTCAAACCCATCAGCCGCTTCACAGAAGACCTGGCAATCTATTTCTGTAAAAATTTCAGGCCAAGAAGCTACAGGGGCAGGGCAAGCATTTCTACTCTGTCCTGACAGGCCCCTATGAGTCAGAATCAACCTGCCGCACAACAACAGTATCTAATATAATCATGAGGTTTCTGCCTTCCACTTTATCAGTTCTTATTCAATGACCTCACATTCATCACAAAGAGTGTTTATCCCTACCATGAAGGCATCAATCATATCAGTGGGTCTTCAGAAAAGTTCATAGAGAAGATGCCAAATACTTCATGACATGCATGAATTTGGAAGACATACCTCAGTCAAGTTAACCTTATAAAGACAAATACTGCATAACACCACTATTATACAAGAGGGGGAAGAAAACCAAGAGAAATGGTTTCACATCAAAAGAAGCAAATATTGAAGACTCCAGTGAGATGGGGTTGGGGCAGGAGAGGAACAGGGAGGGAGAGGGAGGGGGAGATGGGGTCCTATACACGGGGAAGTTCCTGGGACAGTGTCAGTGTTCTGATGAGTTGGCTTTGCCACTGCATTTTGCAAGGTTTTCCCTCTGTGTGTCACACTTCAATATATAGATAGATATAGAAAATATCTATGAAATAGAAAATATATTATATATATTAGAAAATGTCTGTAGTGAAAAAATATATACATGGAATTCAATTATTTTGTACCCAAATAAACTGATAACAACTTTATATAACATACTTGAACATACTAAATTGCTATATAATATATCTACTCTGAAGCATTAAAGATATATCATTTTTAAAAGAACTCAAAGCAATATTAATTCTGCTAAAATCAAAGTGAGATCAAACATCAGGTTTATGGTTAAGGCTTGTAAGGGGAATGCTGAAATAACTGATGATTTAAAGAAAGTGTGTGGGGCAATGTCCAAGGATAGCAGCACTATATGAATAAATAATTCCATTTGAGAAGGGAAAACAATGTTGAAGATGAACAGCAACAGCAGACCATCCACATCAATTTTTAAAGAAAAATATTATCTTGTTTTCCCCTTAATTGAAGGGATGGATTGACAGCAGAAATATTCAACACCACAGACATCTCAACCGGTCCAGCTTATATAATTCTTACTGAAAAATTAGATTGAGCAAACTTTCTGCTCAACCAGACCCAAAAGTGGATCAGCAGTAGATAAGAACAGAGTGTTGAAAAGAAATTTACAATAAGTGCGACCAAGACCCTGAAGCATTTCTCATAATTGTAATAGATGTGGGATGGCTTCACGGATATGACTGAGAAAACAAGACACATTCAGAGCAACGGACATTGCTTTAGACCAGGTTGACTAGAGAAAAAACTCCAGAGACATTCATATATTTATAAGAAAGAGCTGGGATTCGGAGGAAGATGGCGGCCAGATCGGGAGCTCGCATAAAAAGCTCCTGGAGATTGGTGAGTGGGGGTGATTCGGGGAGGGATGGGGCTCTTGAATTGGTTTGTTGACTCTCAAGAAAGCTCAGAGACCTCCTCTGGGTCAGAAGCCGTTCCAGCTTGGATAGTGCCGTTTCTTTTGCGGCGGAGTCCAGGGTGCCCGCTCAGTAACTGCAGCCTGAGAGGTCCGCATTGCATCTGTGACCGTGCAAATTGCCAGCCAGTCCTCCCCATCCCAGGGTACCCAAGGCTCCGTGGGGACACTCAACGCAGACCCACCCACCCCCATCTCCATCCCCAGAGATTCGTGTCCCCAGCAGAACTGCTGACCAGACCCTTCCCCACCCAGGAAGCCTGTGACCAGGTGCGTCATAAGGTAACCAGAGACTTTGTGCCCAGCTGCCGCCTGCCTAGGATCAGATCACTCAATCTCCAACCCATCCCCTAAACTCATTCTCCTGCACCTGGTCCACACTTTCCATCAGGCGAACATAACTCGTACACTCCCCACAGATGCCAACACTCCCCACAGATGCTGGCACTTCCCGCGGACACTGCGGGTTCTTTTGCTGCAGAGTTCAGAGCGCCCGAGAGATCAGCATTGCATTGGCGTCCGCACAAATCGCCAGCCAGTCCTGCCCACCCCAGCGTGCCAGGGTCCTGTGGGGACACTCCACGCAGACCCGCACCCCCACCCCCACTCACAGAGATTCTTGGCCCTAGTGGAACAGCCGGCCAGCACCCCCTCCACTCAGGAGACCAGTGCCCAGGCACTATAAGTCAGTGAGAAGCTTTTTGCCCAGTCAGAGGATTTTTCCCACCTACCTGTGGGAAGTGCCCCTAACCAGGAACAGATCACCCAATCTCTAACCCATTCCCTAAACCCACTCTCCTGCGCTCGGTCAACACTTTCCATTCGACTTTCAATGTGCCCAGCTGCAAAGAGTTCCTGAGGTGACCTGAGGGAAAATAAATCACAAAACCAGCCTCCCAAAGAGAGAGCCTAGGGCTCTGAAACACCAAGGGAAATGCCACCTAATCCAAATAAATCAAACAAAAAACACGTAGCAACTTCCACAGTGTCAAGAAAAGAGAATTTAAATCCAATGCAAGATGACCAGCTGGACATAATGGCAGTCATAGAAAATACGGGGTGATCAACCACACAATCTTCAGAATGTTACTAAGGTGTATGCAGGTCATGAGAAAAGCTCTGGAGAAGAAGGAAGAATTGATCCAGGAGAAAAAGTCCATGCACCAAAGGGAAATGCAAGAACTAAGGAGTGAGCTAACAAAAACTAATAGTAAGCTTTCAGATTTCACCCAGAGAAAGGAGTAGACAGAGAACAGGACCAATGACCTAGAGGACTCGCAAGTAGAAATTAATAAATGGGAGAAAAAAATCTAAAAAGTCAATGAGAGAAGCAGAAGAAAATATAAGACTGATGCTATGAAAAGAAACATTAGAATTATCAGTCTACCACAGGAAGGTGCATCAAGGACAAAAATATCCAAAATAGTGATGGAATGCTTGGAGGAAAAGTTCCCTAGCTTAATGAATGAAAATGAGACAACCATTCAGGATGCCAAAAGAATGCCAGCTAGACTGAACCCCAATAAGAAAACACCAAGACATATAGTTGTTAAACTATCAAATTATGAGGAAAAGGAGAAAACTATGAGAGCAGCCAGGGAAAAATGGACAATTACATAAAAAGGCAAACAAATAAGAATATACTCAGACCTATTGATGGAAACTATGAAGAAAAGGAGAGAGTAGAGTAGAATATTCCAAAAGTTGCAGGAAACCATGAAAACCCAAGAATACGCTATCCAGCCAAATTATCTATTAAGTTTGATGAAGAAGTGAGAGCCTTTACAGACAAGGAAAATCTAAAAGAATGTGCTAAAAGGAACACAGCTCTACAAAAGATCCTCACCGACCCATCAGGGGCAGAAGAACAAAAATCAACAAACACACACAAGAGACTGACACACAGAACGACTCTACCCAGAGACCATCAAAGGGATAACAGCCCCCAAGATAACTCTGGTTCAGAGATGGAAGAATGGCAAGAATGAACCACAAACAGACATGGACACGACCTACGGAGATAGAAAAACACCCAACACAAGAGTGATAAAATGAAAGCACAGAGTGTGCAGATAGAAGTAATAACCCTGAATATCAATGGATTGAATTCAGGCCTTAAGAGACAGAGATTAAGAGACTGACTTAGGAAACACAACCCCTCAATCTGCTGCCTACAGGAGACACATCTTAAGATCACCAAAAAAATATATATTGAGAATCAAAGGCTAGAGAAATACATACCAGGCAAAGAGCAATTAAAAAAAAAAAACTGGGTAGCAACCCTAATCTCAGAAAAATATGACTTCCAAGTACAAACC
This sequence comes from Nesogale talazaci, assembly GCA_004026705.1. NCBI lineage: Eukaryota > Metazoa > Chordata > Mammalia > Afrosoricida > Tenrecidae > Nesogale > Nesogale talazaci. Next base: position 120,519 of record PVJH01000622.1, read on the forward strand.
ATAAAAAGAGATAAGAAGGGACATAATATAATGTTCAAGGGAAGGGTAGACAGTTATCCAATAAGCATTTGAAATGTATATTCCCCGAATGAGAAACCTGATGAATATGTAAACCAAACACTCCAAAAGATGAAAAAAGAAATTACAGCCTCAACAATTAAAGTGGGTGACTTCAATACACCACTCTCTGAGAAAGACAGGTCACAGGAAAAGAAATTTAACAAAGATGCTATCTATCTAAACACTGCAATTAGACAATTTGATTTGGTAGATATCTGCAGAGTTTTTCATTCAATTAAAAAACAATTCACATTCTTTTCATCCCCACATGGACCATATTCGAAGATAGACAACATGCTGGAATATAAGGCAAATCTACTTCAATTTAAGCATATTGATATCATACAGAACTCGCTCAGACCACTGTGCCATAAAGTTGGAAATCAACAAAAGGAAGATGAAGAAAATTAGAGAAATAAATGGAGAATGACTAATTCTTTATTGCAAAAGTACTGGATAGTGGCCCAGATCAGAGATGAAATTTTAAAATTTATAGAAACCAATGAGAATGAAAACATGACATACCAAAACTTATGAGACACAGAAAAGGCAGTCTTCAAAACAAGTTTCATAGCAATATATGCACACCTGAAAAAGGAAGAGCATCTCATAACTGATATGTTGGCACAAAATTTACAACATCTAGAGCAGAGTCAGCAGGACAATCCCACTAATAGCAAAAGAAAATAAATAATAAAAATCAGGACTGAGATTTAGGAGAGGGAAAACAAGAAAACAATGGAAAAATCATTGCTGCTAAAAGTTGGTTCTTTAAAAGAATTGACAAAATTGACAAACTGCTAGCAGACTTAACCAAAGAAAGGAGGGACAAAATTTCAACAGCAAGAATAATGGTTGAAAGAGGGGACATTACCACTGATCCTAATGATATCAAAATGATAGTTACACAGTAGTACAAAGGCCTGTACTCCAATGAATTCAACAACTTGGAAGACATGGACAAATTGTTGGAAAAAAAATCAATCCCTAGACTATCCCCAGTAGAGGTCAAGAATCTTTTTTTTTTTTAAGTTTTTTGGGCATCACTGCTCTCTGGTGATGGGAGTAGGGAGGTCAAGAATCTTAACAGACCCATAACAATAGAAGAAATAGACAAAGTTATCAAGGGATTACCAACAAAAAAGTCACCTGGACCAGATGGCTTTACAGGGGAATTCTCCCAAGCATTCAGGGAAGAACTGACACTGATCCTACACAAGCTCTTCCAAAGCATAGAAAAAGATGGCAAACTCCCAAACCCCTTCTATGAAGCCAGTATAACATTGATATCAAAAGCAGGCAAGGATCCCACAGGAATTGAGAAATTTGGGGGTGGGGCATAACTGCCCTCTGGTGGGAGTAAGAGGCCCAGCCTTTCTCTTGGAGAGCTGCTGCTGGATAGTGAGCCACATTCCCGCACACAACCACTATGCCGCCAGGGCTCAGCCCTGAGAAAACATCTTTAGCAATGACAAATTGGACAAAGACCTTATTACTAAAATCTACAATACCCCGATAGCTTCCAAAAAGCACAAAACTAACTGCCCACTGAGGAGGTGGGCAAAGGACCTGAACAGAAATTTATTTATTGGCAGAAATAAAATGGCCAATAAATATATGAGAAAATGTTCCCGATCATTAGCCATAAGAGAAATGCAAATCAAATCAACAATGAGATACCACCTAACACCCTCAAGGATAGCCCAATTGAAAAAATTAGAAAGTAACAAGTGTTGGAGAGGCTGTGGGGAGATTGGGAGTCTTATCCACAGTTGATGGGCCTGTAGGTATGTACAGTCACTATGGAAATCAATTTGGAGATATCTAAAACAGATGATAATTGAACTTCCATATGACCCAACACTCTTCCTACTCTTCTATACCCAGAAGAGGCAAGTAACAACCCACGACCAGACATCTGTGCCCCAATGTTCATCACAGCACAGTTCACAATTGCAAGGAGTTGGAAGCAGTCAAAATTTCCATCAGCTCGTGAATGGATTAAAAAGCTGCGGTACATACATACAATGAATGAAAAGTAGTGATGAACACATGACGCACATCTCTGCATGTGAAGAACTGTAGGAAATTATGCTAAGCAAAGTTAGCCAAGTGCAAAAGGACATGTACAATATGAGTCCGCTGAGGTGTGCTTAATATAATTTTTAAAATGCCAAAGAGGCTTCAGGAAAAATCTACAGTATACAGAAAATCCTGGGGCAAGTCCCAGGCAGTACCGCAGGGGCCAGACCAAATCGAGGGCTACAAATGGTAGCCAACTTTGGTGGGACACCTGGAGGCGGGCATTCAGATAGTGTTATCTAGAGAGGAAATGGGATAATAACCCAACCAAGGGGAGTGTATTTTTTTATATCTCCATAGGACAAGTGGAACCAAAATTAAATACCGTGTTCCCAGATGTGAATGCAGCATGATGGCTCACCCAGGAGACACTCCTGGAGGTCAATGAGCAGACCTTAAACTACTTGCAGGTTTTTGTATTGTTATTATATTTGTATTTTTGCATGTAGATGTATATGTTGGACAGTGAGGTTGTTGTTTTTTTCCCTCCTTCTCCCACCACCCCCGACTCAGTGGAGGGTTTTGGTTGATGTTTTCATTTCCTTGGTTGCTTCATTTTGGGATGCCCCCTTTTTTTGAGCTTGTTGTTTTCTCTGCACATCTATCTGGATGGGGTGGGCTGGATGGGCTGTCTGGGGGTGGGGATGACAGGACTGATGGTACCAGGGCTGATCCAGGGATGGGGGAGTAGCAGGTGTTCAGGGTCGGTGGCAGGTGGGTGTAGGAGATCCGATAGGGATTGATTAAGACTAATAAAACAGAGAGAAAATATTGAAACCCAAATGGAGGTTGAGTGTAAAGGTGGGAGGGGAGGAGGTATAGGGAAATAGAAAAAAGAGCAAGGGAGTAAGGTACATTTATAGAGGTTAAATACAGGCATGTACATATGTGCATATATTCATAAAAATGATGGGGAAATATATCAATATGCATATATTTATAGGGTTAGAATTAGGACAGTAGATGGGCATTGGACCTCCATCAGGTACTTCCTCAGTGCAAGAACATTTTGTTCTATTAAATTGACATTCCATGATATGCACCTCCCTGATACGATCACTGATAACAAATGTGTGCATAAGAAAATGTGAAGAAAGCTGATGGTACCTGGCTATCAAAGAGGTAGTGTCTGGGGTCTCAAAGGCTTGAAAGTAAACAAGCAGCCATCCAGCTCAGAAGCAACAAAGCCCATATGGAAGAAGCACACCAGCTTGTGGGACCAAAAGATGCCAAAGGGATCAGTTATCAGGTTTCAAGAACTAATAATCATAACATTATATGCTCGCTTTCCTGATATGATTGCTGACAACAAATATGTGCATAAGTAAGTGTGGTGAAGAAAGCCAATGGTGCCTGGCTATCAAAATATGTGGCACCTCGGGGTCTTAAAGGCTTGAAGGTAAACAAGTGGCCATCTAGCTAAGGAGGAAGTCCATGTGAATGAAGCACACCAGCCTGAGTGACCCCGAGATATTAAAGGGATCCAGTATCAAGCATCAAAGACCTAAAAATTATATCATTATAAATGATGGGGGGTTCAGATTGGGAACCCAAAGCCCATCAATAAGTGAAGTGATATCCATTTACCGAGGGGTTACAGGGAGGAGATGAGCCAGTCTAGGTAGAGTGTAGTAGCAATGAAATGTGCAACTTTCCTCTGGTTCTCAAATGCTTCCTCCCACTGACTATCATGATCCCAATTCTACCCAACAGATTCAGCTAGGGGATGTACACTGAAGTTGGAAACATGGGGAATTTAAGATAGACGATTCCTTGGGACTAGTTTGAGGAGTGATGACACTGGGAGGGTGAAGGGAGGGTGGAGTAGAAAGGGGGAACTAATTTTAGGGATCTACATGTGACCTTCTCTCTGGGGTGCAGACAGTGGGGGGTGGGGGGTAGGTGAGGTAACATATTGAACAGTGTATTATATGAAGAGGTAATAACAATTTATAAATTATTAGGGGTTCATGGTGGAAAAGAAGGGGAAATATAGGGAGCTGAAATTAAAAAAAAAAGAACTAGAGGAAAGGGGGAATGAGGAGCTTGTGCCAGGGGCTCAAGTAGAAAATGTTTGGAAATGAATATGTCAACATGTGTACAAGTGTGCTTAATATGAGTGATGTATTGAATGTTATAAGAGCTGTAAGAGCCCCCAGTACAATCTATATTTTTAAAAAAGGGGGGGGAGGAGGAGGAGCTTATATCAAGGGCTCAAGTAGAAAATATTTGGAAATTAATATGACAACATGTGTACAAATATGCTTGATACAAATGACATATTGAAGATTACAAGAGCTGTAGGAGCCTCAAATAAAATTATTGAAAAAAATATCTGAAAAATCTTACCTGGATAATCCTCCTCTACCACAACAAACTTCCTGTTCCTTCCTCTTATCAAGCAAGGGAAATTTAGTGAGTTATAATAGGAATTCATTAGGCATTCACCTTCCAATCCTCATTTGGCTCTTTCTTTTTGTTTTCAAATATTTATAGAAGAAAACCCTTAAAGGGCATCCATTTTTCTTAAGTTAAAATGGTAAAGAAAGAAAAAGGCTATATTGTGATGGTTGTATTCCATACCCTCACACATTTTAACCTCAATGTAACTTCAGTAACCCACCCTAAAAGGAACTCTGTCTGAGAACAAGGTCCTTGACATCTCAGAGCCATAGTCAGTGGGGTTTTGCTGGAGGTTAAATCCACATGGGGACTCTGCAAATGGATTTTGGACTTTCATTGTCATCCATAGCCTTCTGGAAAACGGAGTGTTCATCATTTACGTCTCAAAACCATTCCATTCTCTGAATTTGTGCTTTATTATTTACAATCCTAGGATCATATAGGATGGGATGCTTCTTCTGGGTGGATGAAGCCTGATGCCTCACTTAGATGTCTGCTTGTTTTAAGGCAGGCCTTTAAGACTACGGTGTTAGTCTTTCTGATAGCTGTGCACTCTCTACTTTCTTCACCTCAGCTACCCTCAGTTCTTGAGTGTTGAACTAAACAGCTGGTATATCATGACTTATAAAAATGTCTTAACCTTGATGAAGCTTATGATAAGAAATAAAGTTTTTTTAGCTTTGAATTCCACTTTCCATGAACTTCTTGAAGTCCTTTCTTATTTTGTGAGTCTGAAATTAAATAACCTCATTGCCTCTAGAGTATGCCTGCAGAAGTAATGACTTCTGGTGGCATCTCTTTCTCTGGTGAAAAATAATAGACATTTGTATAATGCCAATTGCATTGGTCTTCTGGTAGTCCACCCAGTGTTTTCCAGTTTCCAATAGACTCTTCTTTTAAATATTCTCTTTCTAACAGTACTCTAACTGCAAAATATAATGAGCAAGTATGCACGCGGGAAGGCAGAGGAAGGGTAAAACTAAGAGAGCAGAAATAGCGATGACATTTAAGGGACTTAGAGGTGCATTTGGCCTGTGCCCAAAATTGGCAGAATCATTTGAATGTAGATTATGGAGCTCTAGCTAGAATTTATTTAGATAAAGAAAAGAAAATGGATCTGAAATACAGTTTGTGGACAGGGGTAGTTGAAAAATATTGGGATTTCTTCACAAATGTTTTGAAGCTTTCATATACATGGTGCAGAGAACTGAGCAAAGCATTCATTCTGTATAGAAGAGTAGAAGCTTCAGCATCATATCTCCTGCAAATGTTTGAGAAGAGAAAGTGTAGGCACGATATGCATTGCTCAGTGACAAATGCCCACCACAGGTAGAATCACACAAAGGACAGTGCTGATTAATATGAAATTGTTTTCTCTGCAGACAATGGAATGACATTCACATTGTGATGGTTTGTGGAAAGCCCAGCCCAGGTTTTCCACTTTTACTGAGTATATTAATGCAATGAAGATATAAAAGTATGGTAGGGGGAAAACAGATGGAGAAATGTTTATTAGAAGAGGATATTGTTGGAAGGAAAGAAAGCAAAGAGGCACAGAATAATAGAGATTTCCTGAAATAGATGCTGTGACCATTAAATCTTGTGTCAATTTGACTGGGACATGATTCTCAGTGGCTTGGCAATTCTGCTGCAGACATGCCCATTTAGTGATTTAATATAATGTAATTGCCTCTATCATGAGATCGGCTACAAGCAACCAACCAACTGAAATAGAGGTAGCCTGCATCCAACATATGGATGTCTGTAAAAGCTCTCTGCTTTTTTTTTTCTCAGTTTGAATCCTGATTCTAGCTTGTCGTCATCTGTCCTTGGTTGTAGGGTCTTTGAGTCAATGACCTACTGATCTTGGGTTCGTAGTTCTCCAAATCTCTAACCCCGCAGCCTGACATCAGCAACTGAGGCCTAGTGATTCAAGAGAACTTCCAGTCAGACATGTGACCTGAGGACATAAAATTTGTGAGACTTTCTGAGACTGAGTGAGACATTTCTTTGAAATAAATCTCACACACGCTATACACATGTGCACGTGCATGCACATGTGCACACATACATAGACACATAAAACTTTTATTCATTTTGATTCTGTAGATATTCCACACAGATACCTTTGGTATCACCAAGAAAAACAGAATGCATCAGCTGAACTAAAACGAAGAGAAATAAATAAAAAATGGGAACAAAGTTAATGGAGTAAAAAAGAATGGGGAATTAATCAAAGAAAATGAAAGAGGGTAAAGAAAATAGAAACAGGGAAATGTGCAGACATGTTTAGTGGTCTTAGGCTGATCCTTCTTAGCACATAACTTATGAGTCTTTTTCATCACCTCCCCCCCTCCCTTTTACCTCATTTCTTGCCTTACTAGGATGGCATACCTTGACTCATAAACAGCACCTGAATAAACAGAAAAGGAAAAAAAAGGAAGATTTCAATGGTTTGAAATGGTTTGACTTGGATCCATTTGGAAGCAGCAAGCAAGAGACTCAACAATGCATTGCATTGGATAAATCTGGAACAAAAGACCTCCTGTAAGTTTTAAAAGGCAAAGATAGCATTTTTTTAATGACAAAGGTGCCCCTGGCCTAAACCATGTCTTTTTAATTATTTCACATGCATATGAAAGTTAGATGGTGACAAAAAGAGAACTGGAAAAAATTGCTATGTTCAAAGAGTGAGAGTAAAATATATTGCATATATCATAGATTGCTAGAAGAATGAATAGAATAGTCTTCCATGAAATACAATTGGAATTTTTATACCAGGGAGATGGCAATATTTTAACTTAATTCCTTTGAAAACATTATCAGGAAAGACCATTGGCTAAAAGGGAACACCATGTTTGACAAAGTGGAGGGCAAATGAAGGCAGAAAAATGCTAAGATCGACTCATACAAACCCACCACCATGGATCTGAAGTGCTTTGAAGTCATGAAGAGGAACTGTCCATTTCAGGCCTGTGTTCTCTTTTAGGGAAGCAGAGCATATCAATGATCAGGAAAGTTGGGTATGACAGGGTAATATTTCCTTTGAGATGCATGCATTCACATGAGTCAGAGTGGATTTGACAGAAACTAGCAAGAGCAATAAAGGATAGAAGAATTGAGCTGTCACAAGAAGCCTGTGGGTACATCTTTACTTCCACGGCGAAGGAGAAATGCTGCTAGATTTTCTGTCCCACCAAGACAGAGAACAATAGGGCCTCCACAAAAGTATTTAGGGAGTTGTTGGAAAAGGTAAATAATAGCGGGCAATCAAAATACTATCATTGCTGACAAAAATAGCCAGTGCTCTAAGCTAGGTCTAGCTTGCCTTCAGCTTCAACCACTTACTATCTAACAAAGGAGGACTGATCAAGAGAGATGCTTTAAAAAGTGACATCCAAAGCTTTGCACAGGATGGGGGAAAGCTTTCTCAACTTTATAGAACACAACAATCAATCTTTCAAAACTCAGTGTAACTTTCCTATGTTGAGTCTGTTCCTAAAATGAAATCCCAGGATTAATTATACTCTGACCTCTTAAAATTTCCATTAAGATGTAAAACACTGTTTTATCATCCCCAATTAAAATTGTCAGTCATTTTTGTAGCTTTTATAATTATGTTTCTCTCATGCCTTATGCCTTATGCAATCACCTTTGATTAAAGATTCCCATTAACCCATTGCTCCCAAGTTGATTCCGACTCAGAGTGATCCCACAGCACAGAGAAATGTCCATTTCAAGGTTGTACATCTCAGACAGAAGCAGATGACCACGCCTTTCTCCCAGAGAAACCACCAACCTTTCGATTAATAGCAGAACCTTAACCATTGTGCAAGCAGGCCTCCTTTGTTAAGGATCCTGAAACATCATTTATATCATGGATCTTTTCCTATGCCATTTCCTAGGATGAAAGAAGTTATGGTCATCTGTTTTTTACTTCAGGCTCATTATTTTTTCCATCCATATATATTTTTTTTAATTTTGAAAAGCCTTCCTTCAACATTCTTTTCCTCATGAATATGCTATTCAGATCTCCCAGAACCTGTCTAGGAATACTCTGATACATCAAAAATTATATACAATTATTGTAAATGAATTTATAATTAAGTAAGGAGTGTGGTAGTCACTTAATCTGATATCAATTTGAGGATTGAGTGTAGGGGTGAAGTCTAGCCTGTGAATCTGGAAGTTGTCAATGAGACCCCTATGCAGGTATGGCTTTGTCCATGAGAAAACCTCTGAGAATTCTAGGAAATCTGGGACTTCCTTCTTGGAAGCAGGAGACACTCCCTCGCTTGCTTGGAGAGTTTCTACTGACAGTACTCACTGCCTGAGATTTGACTGACAAGGCTGGCTACCTGCAAGACATCCCTGAGGAAAAGCCACATAGATCTACCGTGATACAGCAAGAAACCTGAACCTAGAGAAGCCATGTGGACACTCCGGCCAGAGCTGAGATGCTTACGACACCACTGGATAAGAAGACCTTCCACCCACTGGCTGGTGATCATTCTGCATTTGGCATCATTGCATGTGTTTCATGAATCTAAGTGGACTTTGTAGATTGCTGTCAGACATATGGACTAATCAGACTTGATCTGGACTGGGATGGGATGTTTTCTTAATGTACAATCAACCTTTATATAAAACTCTCTCTTATATACAGATGCATGTTTATGAATTTGTTTCTCTAGTCTACCAGGACTAACACAAGCAGCAAATATTTATATATGGACACTTGCATATATTTTTATATATATATATTGAACATTTACCTTGCACATGTTTTATCAGATACATGCTAAATAAGTGGTTAAAAATGTCACAATCTCGCTCCAACATAATTGTTTTCTAACCTTAGAGTAGGGGTTTACATACTGACAAATATTGATGCCCAAGAAGTATTAAGTAAAAAAAAAAATAGGCTAATTAACATAGAATTATATTATTAAATTTTTCTTTTAAAACCTTATAATTATAGATGTATCAGTAATAATATGATAGCTTTTGCTCTGGCAACAGATTATATTTTGTTAGTCTGAGAGACTAAGATACAATAAGGGCATATCCTCTCAGCATGTAATGTAGATAACAGGCTGAGAGACGCTCTAGTCAGTACAGGGACTCAGGGACCCAGTCGAACAGTGGTTCCACCATCCTGTATCTGCTTCTCTTAGAGTATGGACTTCAGATTTTTAAACAATAGGAGAAAATTCCTGGAGAACTCATTCTGACCACAATTATGCATCAGCCTAGCAATGATTTTATAATTCCTGCTTGCAATGTGTGGACCTAGGATAGTCACAAGGCCTATCTGAACTGCAAAGAGACTATAAAGTTGAGAAAAAGCATATGAATTAGCAGCAAATGTCTCTGTACATAAAATGCAAAGAAAGCTCCAGAAGGAAAAGTATCATTTAATGGATGCCTCTGCAAGAGGAGTGAGTTTTTCTAGAGAATGAAAAGAAATGTCATGTTATATAATTTGTGCTTCCAAAATTTTTGCATATAAAAATGAAACAAGGTTTTTGCATCTGTCATTAAACAAAAATCTTTAAGATGTTTTCATTATCAGTGATTCTGTGCTAAAGCAGTTGAAAAGATTCAGGTAAATAATAGCTAAAAAGCAATCCACAATTAGTGTCCAGCAATGGCTCGGCATCAAGAATGGGCAGATTATTCAGGTATCTGAGCTTTCTATGATTTAGGAGCTGTTGTGTGATCAATGGCTGGAAGGAGAGAGTGGAGAGCTTGCTGATTAAGTTCACAGATAAAGCTATGTTAACTAAAACTTTGGGAGCCGTGATTAAGATCTAAACTGGCCTGTCAGATGTGAGCTATGGACAGTGTGGGGTGTGAGTGTCCTTGGGAGTGAAGAATGAATCTCTGAGGACTGCAAGGGTCAGACTGAAGCATATCGGTGCCTCTGGATTCAGTGTAAATCACACACCAGATGCATGTCTAGAATAAATGGGGTTACTTTTAAAATCTGCTGCTTCTTAGGTATTCCAAGTGTAAGAGAAGACAGGAGTAGGATAAAGGGAACATTTACTCAGGAATTACAATGTGTGGGATCATCATAAAAAGAAACAAAAAGTTTACTATAACATGTCATGTACTATAAGGCCAGCTAAAGCAGACAATATCACTGTGTTCATAATCGTGCTATTTTCTTTACATCCATGCCCTAGCCCTCATGGCCTCCAATTCAACTTTTCTGTGGTTTGTTATCATTGAGTGGATTTGGTTCCTGATTCAAGGTGACCTCATGCATCATAGAATTAAATGTTACCAAGTCCTCCGCTATTAGACTTTCATGATTCCTTGGATTTGCATCGGATGGTTTTTGGAAGTAGGTTTCCAGGCCCTTCTTCCACTTGCAAGCTGTGCTTGAGGAGCACTGGCAAAGAATCAAACTCAGGTGTCTGGCTTGAAAGGCTAGATGTCTCCTCCTGAACAGCGAAAGACAACTGACCATACGTCCGAGCAATACTCCACAAGATGTGATCCGGGGATTAGAGCAATGAACTGAAAGTTAGCAGAAGTGCAGGATATAAAACCTAATCTTAACAAGATTTTTTCCTATCACCGTGATTATGCACATTCAAATCCAGAAGAACTGGTATCTAGTTTCACTTCAAGTTTATTCATGCAAAGGTCTCTTTACCTATTGTGTTGGCTCATTGCCTTTCATTATGTCTAACAGTGGAACGACAAGAACAATGAAAGAGACATGAAAAAACTAAAATATCCAAGAAGTTCAAGCATGTGGAGCATCTAGGGAAATATAAAGAAAAGAAATAGAGAGATATGGTATGTATTCACAAATCAATGGAGGGAATAAATTAGGAAAAATAACACTGTACAGAATTAATTGGACCTCTACAAACCATTCTTTGAAAGATTATTTAAAATTTTCCATATCTTCTTCACTATTTTTGACTATCGCTATTCATACTTCTTTTCTATGAAACTGGAGGGATATATGACCATTCTGGGACCTGCCTTTCTATAAATTGCATATTTGTGAGCTCTGCGTGTATGTGTGTGTGTGTGTGTGTGTGTGTGTATTATGGGTAGGAGGGTGGTAAGAGCAATAAAAAAACATGTCATTCAACTCATAATGTAGGGATACATGGTTACCATTCTAAATAACTTTCAAATACAAAGGGTTCATTTTTCATTATCGCACAGTGTTCTTATTGACATTCATTATTCTTTGCTCTGAATTACTTAATGATGGTAGATTAGAGTTCGATCCCCAAGACACTGTCATATAGTAGTTCCATTAGAGAAAGATGGACAAGATAGATTCTCAAGGCTGGTTTTAATGCTTTATTTCTAAGACTTGTGTAAATGTAGTAAAAAGGAAACAATCACCACCTCGTTAAATGGAAATATCAGGAGGACTATTTACACCTTGCCATTTAGCTAAATGAGTGGCTTGAGCATCATTAGCCATGTTCTTTCCATATACAAACCAGAGCATATTGATGTTGAGAGCCTCCTCTGGCAAAGGGAGTAGTAGAAAAGGAAACTCACAAACCACATGGTGGAGGACAGCAAGTTCAGCTCCTGAGACTGCTGTGTATAATCTGCACACATCAGTTGAGCCCCGGTGGCATAGTGGTTGTGTGTGGGACTGCAGCCCGCAGGGTTGACAGTTCAAATCCAGCAGCAGCTTTCCAGGAGCAAGGCTGGGCTTCCTACTCCCACCAAGGCAGTGATATGGATAAAAAAAATAATCTGCGCACATCAAAAAATGAGGAAACCCTATTGTCTATCATGAAGATGTCTTTAAAGGTTAAAATAGAGGAAGTTATGCTTCTCTGTCCCTTGGAAAACAACTCTCAGCACAATTATTTAACAAATAGCTTTCAGATCTGAAAAACAAATTATAAAGGAACTTTCTCACTCTTTTGCTCTTTGAGGTATATGTGGGATTTAAACTCAAGGTTGGGGGTGAAGAAAACAAAAATAAAGGATTTGCATTTTCTTTAGGCAGAGCCTTTGACACTTCCTTGACTACATGCACTGACAGCAATTCTGCTTGTCCTCAATATGGTACCATAAGTTTAAATTTCATAACAATTCCAAAGATGCTTAAGGGACTAGGTGCCTTTGCTCTCTCAGGTTTTAAATAATTAGTCCATAATGAGAGGCCTTTAAGGTGACAAAGTGGTTCAAGGTACTTAGCTTCAAACCCACCAGCCAGGCTATAGGAGAAAGATGTGGCAGCCTGCTTCAGAGACAAATACAGTCTCCAAGTCCTATGAGGAAGTTCTAGTCTGTCACCTGGGGTGACAAGGGGTAAAATCAGTTTGATGGCAATAGATCTGGTTGAATACCTGAGGTCTTTCAACACATGCATCCAAAATGTACACACACACACACACACACACACACACAATCTGTGTATGAGAAAAGTACTGGATGTTATCAAAATATAATGCCTACTAAATTTTTATGGGAATTATTATTGGTGTGGGTATTAGTGAAGTCTTCCTGATTATGAAAAGTGAGACAGCAAGTGAGAAAGAAAGGGAGAGTGATGATCTGGATGCATTTTCAAATGCCCTATTGAGGCTATGGAATCTCTTAGGTTTCCAGGCAATAATACAAAATTGGAAAGGCAAATAATACACTTGGTCTGATTTCTACCCGCAGACCTCCAAGACATGAGCACCTGCGCCTTTTCAAGGTTAGACGATATTTTAAACCCTCAAGCCATGCTCCACTGTCAGTATGCTTTTCTGGCTTGGGGTGTCGGTATATGGACTTTAATTATATGCTTAATATACTAATCCTACATACTGATCTCTAGTTCCTCAGCTGCCAAATTCATTGCAGAATTTGGCCAAAAGTCAAGTGCAGGGAGTTTTAAGGGAAAATGAAATGCTTGCAGGTGAAAGATCCAGTCTGTCTCCTGCTTAAATGGTTTCTCATATCTCTTGGGATTAAGGTCAAAATCCTTCACATGAATTACATGGCTCTGCAACCTGGATTTCCTGGGCTTCCAGCCCACCTTGCACCACTGAATCTCTAGCTTATTTATTCTTCAACTATCACGGGCATTTTCTTCATTGTAGGAACTTTGTAGGTTCCTTTCCCATTGTCTTTCCATCTCTCCATTAACTTTAAGCCACAGGGTCAATGTCACATTCTCAGGGGAAGTCCACCACCCAAACCCAAACTACCCAAATTACAGCATTTGTTCCTTCAGTCATATGATCCTATAAGACTCAAACCTTTTCCATGAAGACCTATACTACAATTGCAATTATGCAGTCACTTTATCATTTAATCTTTAAACCTCTCTTCCCATAGGTTTTAGGCTCCATACAAGTTTAGGTCCAAAATATACATATTCTACAAAACAATATAAAACTTTATGAACAGAAAAAAATAGAATGTGAGGTTATTGTCTCTCAGCATATCCTGACCTCATTCTATACAATCCTGGCAGAAGTATTTCCATTTCTTTCTCCATCCCCTCAAAGAATTCTGTGCGAGTCAAAACAATATTTTTGGCATCCATTTTGGGTTATAATTGTGTATTATACTCCTTTTCAATGGTCCTTCAGTTGTGGGAACAAAACAAAATTTGAAGTTGGGAAGATCAGACTGTAGGGTAGTTAGGGAGAGGGTTCATAAGGAAATTCTAAATTTCTCATGGCAGCCTTTTGCAAGTATATTGTTGTGATGGAAAACAAAATTCCTCAGTATCATTTTCCAGGACTTTTTTTCTTACTGATGCAGTTTTCAATTTTCTTAAAGCTTCTGGATTATAAGGCCCAGTGACCATCCTTCAAGAAAACCCATTAAGATTACCAACAAATCCATCAAGAATCCCTTTAGAATCTCCAAGAGCAGGCATTATAACCTTCTGAACTGATCTTTCTGCTATGAGTTCAAGTAGCTCAGCCGTTCTTCTCAGAAGTCATTGTTTGGATGGAAACATGTGGAAGACCCCTTAAGGAGACTGAGACAAATGTGTCATTACTAAGAGACTGTCTGCAGCCATCCATAGATTGCAAAGACATATTTAAACATGATTTGTGGGCAATGCATCTGTCCATGTTTGAAATAGGACCCTTATAGCAATATTTTTAAATTTTCTCTCTTATTCTTCATCCTGTGTATCTGGCTTAGAGGCAGAAGCTCAATAAACATTTTTGACTTAATGAATGAATAAAATGGGAAAATATGTAGGCAGCTCATCCTATAAGTTACCAAACACTTTATTTGTGCCTCTGTTATAAACAAATCAACCAACCAGTTTCTGCCAAGAAGACTCATTTCGAGAGGCCCCATGTATGACGCAGAGTAGAACACTTCTCCATGTACTTCTCTGTCTGAGTTTTCAGAAGAACCCAGAGCCTTTCTTATAAGGCACCTCTGGGTGGCAACTTTTTAACTAACAGCCAAACCCTAAACCATATGCACCACAGCTATAAGCTACCTATCTAACTATACAGGTTTCTGACCTCCTTTTATCAATAATGAACTTTCTTGTTTCTTGCCTGCATTTGGATTGTATAGCCTACAAGACCTGCCCTGCCTCATGGACACCTCAGAGTCTGACCGCCATAAAACACTTCAAAGATAAACTTGTTGGAGGAGAATAGAAAGGACGTATGGATACAGATGATGAATGATAAGAAGTAAGAAGAAAATGTAGGGGTGTTAGAGAAAAAGACAGGAATAATGAAAGACATGTCAAAAGACTTGAAAGATTATCAATATCTAGAGTCCTTAAAGCACTACAAGGACATTTCATTATTAAAACCTTCTTTTTAAAGGTGCATTCCAAATATATGTGATGACATACTAACAACATATATAAATGACATTGATGAAAAAAATGTCCCTTGGTGGAGTAAAGAGTACTCTATGTAAATGAAGACAAACAGAAGGTAACAATCCCTGATATTAAACCATTACTACTATTTTTTAAAATTTTAGCTTTATACGTTTTTTGGAGGAAAGGGTGGCCTCCAGAGACACTTAAATAGAAATAAATCAGCTTATTGCCATTGTATTAGTGATCTGTGGGAAAGCAACTCATTTGTTTGAACAATCTCAGGACTAGCAGTAAGTGATGTAAAATGAAGATTGGTGACTAATCCTTCACATGCAAAACTCAAACCTGCTGAAGAGGACGTCTTAGGGAGTCCCAGACTGTTAGTATAAATTATTAGCTCACTTTGATGGAAAGTGTGAATGTTCATTGCATTTTGCACGATGGTACACAGATAGCCAGCTAACAATCAGGATACACTGAAGAATCTCACAGAAGACTCACTGTAGTGACAGAGATTTCAGTGGGTGATGTTTCACTGTTGGTGTTGTGTTTATTCTTATTTATTATTTATTTTAAATCATTTTATTGGAGGCTCATACATCATTTTTCACAATGCATAAATACATGTATTGTGCTATACTTTTTCGCATGCCTGCTGCTGTCATCATTCTCCAAATATCCACTTTTCCACTTGAGCCTTTGACATCAGCGTCTCATCTTTTTCCCTCCATCCTACTCCCCCACCAACCTTCAATACTTTATAAATTATTATTGCTTTGTCATAACTTACACTGCCCAGTGTCTCCCCTCACCCTCTCCACCAGTGCCTGGTCTCCTGATAGGAGGTTATGTGTATATCCTTGTAGTTGACTCCCCCTCTCTATCCCACCTTCCCTCCACCCATCCAGTAGCTCCATTCTTACTACTGGCCCCAAGGGGTTCTTCTGTCCTGGGTTCCCCATATTTCCATTTTCCATCTCTGCCAGTGTTCCCCCTCCAGTCCAGCTGGATTTGTAAGATACAATTTGGATCATGATAAAAGAGGTGTATAAAATTATACTTGACTATTTGAATAATCAATTTCAAAAATTCTTTAAGGATCCTATACTTTTTACTACTTTTAGTTTTGCTTATATTCTTGCTTTTAGTTATCCAAGACAATGTATTTATTCACTATCTCCTTCTTCAAGGAAATGAACTTTACTAACATTTCCCAGCATTTTGGATTTTTATGTCCACGTCATATACTTTTGATAAAAACTTTACACTTGGGAGTAATGAGGGAGGCAGGGAGAAAATGGAAAGTTGATGAAATCTCTCCTTATTAATTGCTTCATTTGCTTTCAAGAAAAGATTATGGATCATTCTGGTTTGATCACGCTTCTTAAGCAAAATCTAATGGGATCCCATCCTAATTAATACCATTTCTCTACCATGCAAAGAGAATCTAAATCATACATGGAAGAACAGACGATGCCAATGATCAGGACTTGGAAATGACTTGGAAAGTAGCTGTTTTGTCAATGGATTTCAAACTGCTGCTTCTTGGTTCATTCATGGAAAACCGAAGGAAATGGGGGCAAAAAGTGGGTGCCTAGACCAGTAACTGAACTAAGCACATTATGGTTTAAGACCCGTGTTAAAAACAAATGTGCCTTTTGGAAAACAGGGGCAGTGAATGCATTGCAGAGAAACCCAATCTCTTGCCTGGCAGAGTTGGGGCCAGCAGGGCCTGGGCATGGTGACTAGCATTGCTAGGTGCCATCAAATCAGGTCCAACTCACAGCCACCCTGGGGACACCTGAAGGAAACCCCTCCCAGGCTTGTTCCATCCTCGCCAGTGTAGCCCTGTGTGAGTCACTGTGAGTGTCTCTCTCTTTTTCACTCTCTCTCTCTCTCTGCTTTACCAAGCCCAGTGTCCCGTTCCAGGGACTGTCTTTCATTACAGCATGTCAAAGAGCATGAAATGAATTCTTACCCTCCTTGCTTCTAAGGAATACCCTCGCTTATCTTTTCCTAGACAGATTTGTTTGTTCTTTTGGCAACCAATTGTACTTACAGTATTCTTCACACGCACCATAATTCACATAGACTGATTCTTCTTTAGCCTTCCTTTTTGAGTGTCCAACTTTCACAGGCATATGAGGCAATTGGAAAATGCTAGGGTTTAGTCTGTAGTCCTCAAAGTAACTTCCTAGTGCTTCAAAGACATTATGTGTCCCAGATTCACCCAAGGCAGTGCATCATTCATTCTCTTAACTGCTGCTTTCAAGAGCACACAATACTTGGTAACTCATCAATACACCAAGATTCATTCTTCCCCGCTACACCATCTCATGTCTAGTTTAGTACCTAGTTCCATTAATTTTTGTTTCAAAAAAGAATTTGAATTCAGTAAGCCCCATTTTCTGAACCTGTAATGATTTCCTAGTTTCATGCATGAGGTTGTCCACCCCCATAAAGATTTATCGTCTTAGAAACCCAACATTCAAGGGCAGTGCTTTTCCCATCCCCCTTTTTTCTCTTCAATCCACACCAAATAATCTTTTTGAAACACAAATGTGACCTATAGTTTTTCTTGCTCTTGGAATAAAGTAAAATGGCTTACCATTATCCAGTGTCAATGCTCACTTTCCAAATCCATCATGCTCTCTGTCTTGTTTAAGCTCATGTTTCATCTTAAGGTAAGATTTATTAACTTCCGTGCACACATTGACCCTGGAACCCTGACTCATTCTGAATTCCTTACCTATAGTATGTGAGTCATTGCTGGGGGTCCGGGTCAAAAGGGGTCCAGAGACACCTCATTTGTTATTACTGTTAGTCTTCCCTGGTTGTCACATATTGCAAACTATGTGGCCAGTTTAAGCTAAATGGTAATTTATTATCTAGTGCTAATTGAATCAGTACCAACACATGCAGAACAGACAATGCAAGATAGAGCCTACAAAGAAACTCCAGTTTGAAAAGCATGCAGAAGAGGTAGCACCAGCTGCCAAAATAAAAAGGCACAGCCAATATTCGTGGCTCTCCAAGCAGTAATGTTTAAGAATCATGATGACCAGATTTCCCAAGGTACTAAATAAAAAAAGATTTAAAAATCGTCTATTTCTATTCTATTTCTATTCTATTCTATTTCTATTACTGAAAATGTTTACCCTCATTCACACATATTTTGAATCTTGCAACATTAATGACAGTATAAAGATGGAACCAATAGCAGAAATATTTAAATGCTAAGCTATTCAGATTACTACTAGTGATAATAATTATTATTTATTAATGTAAGAATTATTTTACTGTTAACAAATAAGATAAGAATCATTTCCATAGTTCTTTTTAGATTATCAATTAAATATTTTCTGTAAAATATAATGGCTGTGGTAATTACATAATTTGGTGTCAAACTGAGAGATTATGAGTGAAATGGTAAAGTTTGGCCTGTCAATCAAGATGTAGCCAAAAGGCCTCTGTGTAGGTATGGCCTTCTCCCGAGAAGTCTGGGAGCTCCTATTTTTGCCTCCATGAAAGAGGGAGACACCGCTCACTGTTCAGTTCACTCCCAGAGAGATATGGCAGCTGACAATATATAGAATGACGCTGAATCCTGAGCTGAAGGAACCATGTAGAACCCCCTGCCAGTGCTGAGATGCCTTTATCCACACTGAATCCACAAGACTTCCCACCCACTGACCTGTGACCTTCCTGCATCCGGCATCATGCTTCTGCTTTATCAGCCTGAAGAGGACTATATAAATTGATATCGGACATATGGACTAATATCGAACTTATGGTCTTGATATGGACTGGGGATGTCTTCTCACAGTTCAATTGCTCTTCTATGTAAAACTCTGCCTTATACATATATGAGTATTTATGAATTTGTTTCTTTAGTCTACCTGGACTAACACATAATTTTAGGACAAAGAAATAAGCATTTATTAGAATCCCATAGTGGGTTGGCCCTGAGATGTGAACCTCAAGGTTATCAATTTTAAATCATCCATTTCTCTGTGGGAGAAATATGAAACTGTTCTGTCCCATAAGGAATTATAGTCTTGGAAATGCACAGGGACAGTTCTCTTCTGTCCTACAGGGTCACTGTGAGTCAGAATCGATGATTGCAGTGGGTTTTGAGAAAGTGCCATTCTTCAAAACATTTCTACTGGCAGAGGTGATTTCTAAAAACAATAAAAAGAATTGGACCAGTGTGTGTGTTAGAAACCTTTATAGAAACTTGAAAAGCCTGAGGTTTACATCCAACCTTATTGTTCTGCGTCTCCCAGAATAGGGAAGTCTAGAAAATGGTATTTTTAAACAGAGGCCCAGATGATTATAAGTTCCCAATATCTTCACTGCCTATAAATATAATACAGGTTTTTCTCCCACTCGAGTGTATATCGCTGATTCAAAATAATTTTTCACATTTTTTAAGATGTATTTTGTGATGGAGAGGGAAATCGCCATAAAGGAGGGTGAGAATTGTTGTAAAATGAAAAGAATGTAGTCAATGTTGATGAATTATTCATGTTGAAGTGAATCAGTGCATGTTTCAGTGTGCATATTCTCAATAATAAAATAAATTTTAAAAAATATTAAAGACACATCTTGTTACCAGGATTCAAAAGTTCCCCAAACACTCATTGGCATAAAGCATGCATATATTCTCCCATGCACTTATCTAAGACAAAAGAAGTGTTCCAATTTTCCAACGTCATCCTGTGCAACAAGAATAAGGAAGTAATCAGAGAAATGCAGATCAAAACATCCATGAGATATCATCTAACACCCTTGAGGCCAGCCCAGATCAGAAAATCAGAGTGCAACAAATGTTGGAGGGGATGTAGCAAAATAGAAACACTTCTACATTGTTGGTGGTCATGTAGATATGTACAGTCACTATGGAAAGCAGTCTGCTGATATTTAATGAAAATGGAAGTTGAGCTACCTTATGATCCAGCTATCCCACTATTGGGTATATATCCAAAAGAGGCAAGAAATAAACCACAGCCAGTAGTATGCACATCAATGTTTATTGCAGCACAATTCACAATCACAAAGAGTTGGAAGCAACCTAAATTTGCATCAGTAGATGAATGGATCAACAAACTCTGGCACATACACACAATGGAGTGCTATGCCTCACTCAAAAGCTCAGACGAGCACATGAAATACATCTCTGCATGGGAAGGACTGGAGGAAATTATGCTAGGTGAAGTCAGTCAATCACAAAAGGATAAATATGGCATGAGCCCCCTGAGGTAAGTAGAAACAGTATGGTGAGTATAAAAGAGAAGACTCCTTTACCATAATAGCTGGCCCAAGAGATAGGGTAAAGGGAGGAGGGAGGACCAAACCCAGGGAGGTGCACTTTGGATGCAACACAGTAATGGGAGAAAGGACGAGGGTGTAGAGGGGAGTTAAAAGGGAGTTCAAAAGTGAAAGGATAACAGAGGGAATGGGGCACTAATCCACCAAGGGAGGGAGTACGGGTCTTGTCTCCACAGAAACCAGAGTGGATGTACAGTTCGTACCACGAAACACCCAACCACGAGGACAGTGTGGACGCATGGAAGGATGCAAGAAAAGAGAGCTATAGAGCTAGACGCAACCAGAGTCAGATGGACTCCATCCCTAGTAGTGGGCGTGGCAGAAAACAGGGTGGGGGAGGGGCCAGCATCCCACACCCCCAGGGACAAAGATAGGAAGGAAGGAAGAGGAAGAGAGCTGGTCCAAGCTCCATGCCGACACATGATGCTCAGAGGAATACATCCCTCTGGAGACCCATTGCACCACAGAAAGGACTGGACAAACGATTCCTGGGGGCACGAGAGAGGAGAGGAGAAGGGGGCGGGGATAAACACATGGACGGGTAGGGGGAGCAACAAGTGGTTAGTAATTGATGGAAAGGAGGGTGTGGGAGGTCTGGTTGGGATTAAGCAAGGACAATGAATCTGTGAGAAAACAATGAAATGCCAATGAAGGTGGAACATGATGGTGGGACAGGAGGGAGATGGAAGGAAATAGGGGAAAGAGCTAGAAGACAAAGAGCACTTACAAAGGTCTAAACACAAGTATGTCCATATATAGATGCAACTATCTATTATAAGAGGGGAATAAATTTAAGAACATATCTATAGGCCAAATATTAGGGTCGCAAGTGGACCTTGGGCCCTCACCTTGGTGCTCCCTCAATGCAAGAACATATTGTTCTAGGAATCTGGCATTCCTCGAGGCTCACTGGCCCAACATGATCACTAAAGTAAAATGGGTGCACAAACAAATGTGGTGAAGAAAGCTGATGGTGCCCAGCCATCAAAGGATACATCAGGTGTCTTAAAAGCCTGAAGATAAACATCAGCCCATTTACCTGAGAAGAGACCACAGCCACACAGAAGAAGCAAAACAGCCAGCATAGTCAGATGGTGGTGAAAGTGGTGAAAGGTCTACTCAATAGACATTAAATGGGAGGGAAAAAAAGCAAAACAAACATATATCACTGTATGCACACATCCCCAAGGTACCCATTGAGGACATGTAAGAGCATGAGCAAGGGTGGTGAAGAAAGCCAATGGTGGCCAGATATCAAAAGATACAGCATCCGGGGTCTTAAAGGCTTGAGCATAAACAAGCAGTCATCTAGCTCAGAAGCAACAAAACCCAACATAAAAGATCACTTGCCTCTGCGATAATGAGGTGCTGAAAAAATCAGGTATCAAAGAACAAAAATCAATTGACTAATCGACTCCCGATATCACTGAAGACAAGTGGATACAGAGACAAGCAGAGTAGAAGAAATGATGGTGCTCAGCTACCAAATGATTGAATGCCTGGAGTCTCAAAGACTTGATAATCAAGTCGCCAGTCAGCGCAGAAACAGCAAAGCCCACATGGAAGAAGCATACCAGCATGTGTGATCAAGAGGGGCCGAAGGGAGCAGATATCAAGCACCAAAGAACAAGAATCACATCATTACAAAGGAGGGGGAGAGCAGGGTGGGGACCTAAGGCCCACTGGTGAATAATTTGTCGCCCCTTTACAGGGGAGTCACGGGGAGGAGACAGACCAGTCAAGGGGCAGCTGGGTAGTGATGATGCATACAAGTTTCCTCTAGTTCCTGAAGCCTTCCTCCCCCGCAACCATCATGGTCCCAACTCTACCTTACAAATCGAGATGGACTGGAGAAGGTACACTGATGGAGAGGGGATCTGGAGATACGGGGAAACCAAGAGGGATGGGCCCCTTTGGGCCAATGGTTAGATTGGAGATACTGGAAGGTTAGAGAGATGGAACCAACGGCAAGAATATACACACAAGCTCCTATTTGAAGGACGGGCATCAAAGGAGTGGGTTGGGGAAGAGGTCGGGCAGTGTAAGATATGACAGAACAATAACAATGTATAAAGTATTGAGGGTTGGTGGGGAGGAGAGACCAGGGGAAGAGGGGAAGGGATGGAAAAGCCAATACTAGTGGCTTAAGGGAAAAGGTGGACGATTGGAGAACGATAATAGAAGTGGACATGTGAGGGTGCTTGACACAGTATGTTTATTTATGTATTGTGAAAAATGATGTATGAGCCCCCAGTAAAATGATTTTTAAAAAATCAAAAAAGAAAGAATAGGGAAGAAGCCAGCATATCCTTCAATGAGAAAACTCTTCATGTATTTTTTGATGCATGCAAATGAATTCAACACTTGCAAGTTTAAACTGCAACTTGTAATAAAAGGATGGGGACATTCTCAATACATTCCATGACTAAGAAAACAGATTCTCACATGCACACACATGTAATCCAAACTTTCAATGTTCTTCTTGTACAAGATGGATGTCCACATTCCCTACACTATCTTGGAATGGAAACCCAATATACAATTTCTCCTGTTCAAGTATGCACATGAAATCAAAACAATTTTCCAGTTTTCCAGGAGTGATTTTGAAGTGTATCTAAGGCTTCTTCCTATAATGTGTATTTAACATGCTTCTATGTCCCAAGCACATTGTGGATACTGAGATGCAGTTGTCAAGAAAAGGTCACTGTTGTCATGGTGAATATGTTCTCATGGGGCAGAAAGGAAAGTAAGCAAGCACGAAGATATTTGATGCTGATAAGAGCAATGAAACAGAGAAACTCTAGCACCGTGATCAAAAGCCAACTGCGGCTTGAATGACAAGACGGAGCCTATAAAAACCTTATAAAACCCCAGAGCAAGAGGGGGTTTCCAACACCTTTTTTTCTAGGTGGGAACAAAGTTGAGCACTGAGGACAGTGATCAAGACATAGGGTTTAAGAAGCGAGGCTCTAGAAGTCAAGGGAAGGATTTCAGATATAACCTGATTATTTAAAAAGGGGAATATATTATTACAAGTGAGGTGAGGAGCCAATGGAGGGTTTTGTTATGCATTTCGTGATCTGGCTTACATTTTTATGGAATTAATTCAAATGCAAGTAGGCCAACATGACAGCATTTGAGAACCGATGGAGCAGACAATAAGATCTTTAAAATGCATTGCTAAACTCTGACTGATGAAAGATTAATAACTGATTGCAGAATGAACAAATTAACATGAATTAGCCAACAGTGGAGCCAAGCAATAAGTTAAAATCAGGAGTAAATTATAGCCCATGGAGACCCACCCATATCCATTTGTGACCCTTGCAGGTAGAAGTCAGGACCACTGACCGTCACTCCTGTTCTGGATGGCAGCCAGCCTGTGCTCATGTTTCAGACAGAGTGCATTTTATGATTCATCTTCATCCTCCTACCTTCCATGGAAGTAAATCATCAAAACATTTTACTCAGGGGAGGAGAGAAGGTAAATGACCTATCAAAACATCTCCTTTGAACTGCTTTCAATGAAAGCAAATTCTTTACCAACACCTTTGAGTGGGAACAAAATGGTAATAAACAAATATGGCACTACTGCTAGGGAGAGCTTGGAGTCGACCCTGTGTCTGTCACCTTTGAACAAAGATAGCATCTACAGTAATTACAGATAGGATCTCTGCTCTTCCCTTCACATGCAAACATGTATAATCAAAAGCTAGAAGTTGACTGGGTGAAAACAAGAGCACAGTGGTCTTTTCCAGTTGCATCTCCGTACACTTTTTGTTCCTTTCTAGGTCTTGTTTTCCCACTGTTGGCTTGAATGGCTTACTTGATCTGAAAATTTCCTTCCAGCTTCTGTCTCAATTGCAGGCTCCTTTGATCTATAGCTCAGTCAAAGCCAAGATCTGTATTTCCAACATCTACTGCAGACTGTCTACCTCTTGACATTAATCTTCTGGCCTTTGCCAGGTCTAGACAATAGGAGTTGGAGAGTGTTAATCTAAAAGTCCACCAGACATTGAGCCATAAATCTGCCTGAACGTAGACAGAGTTGTGGCATTTTATATTTGCTCTTAAGAAGACTGTAGGCTCTATTCGATCCTCTGTTCCCTTTGCCTAAAAGATTGAATTACCTGCAATGTCTAAACAGTTCCTTCGGTGCATCTCACATGCAGCAGAGCTGAGGAGAAGAAAATGGGTGCCTTCTGTTGAATCCAGGAACTTGCCAGAAAACTCAAAGAGGAGCCATTGTCTCAAGCTACAATATTGAATTGGTTTGAGATGTTTCATTTTCCAGTAAAGCCCAGGAGACGGTGCTCATTTATAATCATGTTCCCTGATGGAGGGCCTTCGAGATCATCCTAATTGCAGCATCCATAGGCGCTTTGTTGTCGTTGTTGTTGTTGTTCTTTTAATCGATTCAAGTAGAAATTCTCAATGAGGACTCTAACTATAGGCACGCCTTGTTCTACTGTGCTTCACAGGCAATTACTTTATTTTCCTTATTTCTTTTACAAAGTGGAGGCTTGCAGGTAATTGCTTTATTATTATTATTTCCTTAACAAAGTGGAGACTTAGAGTAGCCTTGTACCATGCAGGACTATTGACTTTCTTTTTCTGACAGCAAGTTCTCACTTCATGAATCTGGATTGTATGAATCCGGTAATTCTCACTACATGTCATGTTTTTTTCAAGTGCTTCTGAACCCTTAATAAACAGCAATATGCTATAGTAATCACACCTTTTAAAAATCATTTAGTGGGGCTCACACAACTCTTAGCACAATCCATCCATACATCCACTGTATGCAAAGCACATTTGTATCTTTGATGCCATCATCATTCTCAAAATATCCACCTTCCACTTAAGCTCCTGGTATTGGCTCCACCTTTTACCACCCCCTCCCCACTCCTTTTCCCTCATGAACCCTTGATAATTTTTAAACTATTATAATTTTGTCATGTTTAATGCTATTCTATGTGCCCCTCCACCCACTTCCTCATTATCTGTACTCCAGGGAGTAATCATAACTTTTATAAGCACTGAGAAACCAAAAAAATGCATGGATTGACTTCAGTGTAATATTCACTTTTTAACAGTGGTCTGAAATCAACCCAGCAACGTGGCCAAAGTATGTCTGGAAACAGTGTTTTCAAGACAATGCTACCAATACACAAGGTCATACAGTCTATTTTTGCAAAATGCAGTTGTGAACCAGGAAACCTGAAAAGTGTTCTATGAATGAAATGAATGAATAGGTAACTGTGTCTATAAAATCAAAGCATCATTATACCTTGTGAGTAAGAAACACTGATAAATCATTTTCCTTACAATGTGATTTCATATTTTTCTTTTGACTTGTGGTGTTTTTTGATGGGGGGTTGTGGGGGGTTGTGTTTTTAGGTGTGTGTGTGTGTGTGTGTTTGTGGGCATCACTGCTCCCTGGTGGGAGTCGGAGGCCCAGCCTTGCTTCTGGAGAGCTGCAGCTGGATTTGAACCGCCAACCCTGTGGGCCAAAGTCCCACACACAATCACTACGCCACCGGGACTCTGCTCCCATATTTTTCTTTTGACTTGTGTTTCCCTTGAGATTTAATGAATTTCTCATGTGAGTGGCTATAGACCTTAAGACCATCCTTTCTCTCAACCCCACCATCACCCCTGTCCCCTCACCTGACAAATCTCTTCTTAATCAATCTTTATGTTCTGTCTTTAAGAATATCCCTGCCTTAGGATGCTGGTCCTATGGATGAGTTGCTTGCTTGAGATCTTTTCCAGTTCTGTGATTGGCAGGCAATTCTCTACCAAGGAGGCTTGGTGGTGATGTGGAGTCAAGCCAAGGGTTGCTAAGAGAAAGTTCAGTGATTCAAACTGAGCAGCAGCTCAATGGAAGAAGATGAGACTGTCTATTTCTGAATGGTGTGCAGACTCAGAAAACATACAAAGAAGAGCTGTAAGTCAAAGTCAACTAAATGGGAGTGAATTTGGTTTGGGTTTCTCAATCAATTAAGTCAATTCTATCCTGCACTTCTAAAGGCAGAATCTGCAGTTTTCTGTACTCCTGGGCTCATCCACTTGGTGATATCACATGAATAGAGACCTCAACATTTCATTTCATGTTCCAAGATTGAATTTGTCATAGCTTTTCTAGGAATCCTGTGTCTAGAAGGCTATGTGCCAACATCCTGCTTTAAAAGGACAGAGTGCCAATACTGCTTCTCAAGGGCACAGGGAGATGCACAGGGGCATAAATTTTTTGTTCACAGTCTTTCATCTAATGAGAGCTGTCTACTGACAGACTTCATCATGAATGGCTTAACTTGCCTTGCCCTGTTGTTTCCAATACTCTTTTAACCAAAATTCTACTCACTCCTCCCACCCACTTCCTCTCTCCATCCCCCACCCCACACAAGTTTACCTCCAGACCATAGAACTAGTCCTGGGCAATCACTTCAACTTCAACATAACTGCAATGTGTTTCATAGTGTCTGCTTCAGATTCCAGAACTCTTGTGTAAGTACTTTGTGTCAGAGTTAGCCAAAGTAAGAATGTCATAGTAGATTATGCCTCCAGGATCATATATTTATATTTTAATTCAGGTGTGGTGCTTTAAATGGCTGAGAAATAAACATTCCTACATATGCACCCGAGCGCAGAGCTTTGTCACGCATTGTCTCATACCTAAATGGTTAGTCCAAACATGTTATATCAGCCCAGAAAATACATTTTTCCCATTTGCTCATGGAAGCAACCCTCAGCAAAGTTTTAGAACCTCAAGATTCAGGCCACAAAAGAAGTGAACTGTCAGTGTATACACAGACTAGGCCAGTGCCTTGAGAGCACACACAAAAAAAAATATGGTTTTTAATTTTTACTATGGTGTACTTTGCTGACTCAAACGAGCTCCACATTCCATATTAAAGACTCGTGACAATTTCAGTCCTTTCAAAAAGTATTTGTAACCAAGAAACACAGCTTAAAAAATAAACCTTCTTGGAGAAAAGGGTGGCCAAAATCCACCCGGAGGAACAGGAAGCAGTTGGGTGCCGCACGTACACTTTTGGAGTCAGCTCTGTAAACCAAGAAACAGATTCAATAATTATCCAGAAACATACAAAACTGGCCCTAAATTGTTCTCCTGATGCACCAGGTCTCCACCGACTCATTACAAAAAGATTTTCCCAGTAAATGATGTTTCCTTTCTTCAAACACTTTTTGAGCAAGGAAGAGTTGGCAGTCATCAAAAGCCTCTGAAAGAGAGAGAAGGTTTTACCCTCATAACTTGGAAATAGCTGGTATAATGTTGAGAAATTCTACTGCATTGTCTTTCTATAAACCAATGGCTATCAGTCGTTTCGCAACATCTCTTTTATGCTGACATAACATTTTATGGATTAAAAAATCCTATTGTTGTTTGATGCCATCTCATCAATTAAGTCTTGGCAAGCCCAAGACACAGAGCAGAATTGTCCCACAGGCTCTACTGGGCTGTGATCTGTATGGACTAGATGGCTACGCCAGGCTCCCATGAAGTGGTTGGTAGGTTTGAATCACCAACCTTTTGGTTAACAGCTGAGTGCCCCCAATAAACAGGGTTCCTAATATAACCTACCAACATAGAATCAAGCAAACAAATGAAAGCCCTGACTCTAATATAAATGAAGACAAAGAGAGCAATATATCATACTTCACCATATATTTTAATATGTTTCTGTTTGAGCACTACTTTTAAAAATAGAATTGAAAAGTTTGTTTCTCTCGCCTATGCCTATTGCAGTAGTAATTGAGTCGGTTGATCCTATAGTAACCCAGTAGGACAGAGTACAAATGCCTTGGTTTTCTATGGCTGTAGATTTTTATGGAAGCAGATGACTTCATCTTTCTCCATCAGAACTGCTGATGGGTTTGAATGCTGACTTTTGGGCCAATACCCAATGCATACCCCACTATGCCTTCAGAGCTCCTTACTCTTCTGCATGCAGGAGCTCAAAAAGTACAAATTACATGTGGGGCAATCAAAGTTACAAGCATTTGTGTCTTAGTGATTATACATTGTGCTGATAACCTCAAGGTCTGCTGTTGAAAACTACCAGTGCCCATCGAAAGAAGATGGGCTTTCTACTCCCATAAAGAGTTACAGTCAAAAAAAAAAAAAAGATTTACAGTCTCAGAAACCACAGCAGCAGTTCTCCCCTGCCTTACAGAATGACTGTGAGTCAGCCTTGACTTCATCGCAGTGGGTTTGGTTTTAGTTTGAAAGGAAAGTGCTTTCAATGAGACCCACTGTCCCACAACACTTAGGAATCCTGGTGGCACAGTGAGTTATGGGGCGGCTTATTAACAGAAAGATCAACTGTTGACTTCATTGGCCCTGACTCTGCCATGAAGCTGTCTGATCCTGTAAAGACTGATAGCCTTTCCCACACGAGGGAGCTCTTCTCTTGCGCACTATAGGGTCTCCATGAGTCAGAATCAACTCAGTGGCAGTGGGTTGGGTTGGGCTTGACTTTGGGTTTAAGAGATTGGTTTGGTGGTCTCCTTTTTGCTTGTTCCTGGCTTGATTCCTTACTTAACTGGATAGCCATGTCATAGTCATTGAGAAGCTCTTAAAGTTCTCAAAAGCTAAGTTTACTCACCCTTTTCTAATGCCAATTTCTGTGTAAGTACATTTAAACACAGGCACAGCTTGCCACACATTGTACCAATATAGCAAAACAGGAGAAGGACTAAAGAGGAGTGACAAAGAATCTATACCAGGCATTTTATGACAAATCTTTTAGGTGGAGCTCATAATGTTTGCTCTGTTCTTCATAAACTTGTCTCTGAGACTCCAATAGATATCTCCCTGTGACTGTGAGCCTGGAAGGAGGCTCTGCAGTCCTGTTCAAAATAGCCAGCCTCATCCCAGAAGTCCCCTGTGATTTCGTCTCTCCCTCACTAGTGAAGAAAGTGTTTGAACGTCTCTAAATTTCAGAGGGCTGGTAGGAGTTCCCCTGTTCTGAAAGGGATGAATAAGTTTTCTTTGGGGAGTGAGGGACTTTGTTAGCCTTAATACTGCACTGATTGCCTCAAACACAGCACGGATTGTGAGGAGGACACAGGATCAGGCAGCATTTCATTTCGCTGGGCACGGGGTCTACACGGGCTCATGGCACCTAGCAACAACACATGGATGAGCGAGGGATGCCTCACTCACTTTGGGTGTTCTTAAGTTTACCCAGGAATACAAATCAGTTTGAATTTCCCTCAGAGCCACTGGTGGATTCGAACCGCAGAACATCTGAGCTCCTCTAAAAGAGCAAAGCACTCCAAAAGGTCAACATTCTGCTTCTTTCTTATGGTGGTGGGCCCCTGATGTGATGTCATGATTGCTAATGGTATCCAGGAGGTTTTACATTTCTATAGCACATTATATTCTATGCACATTATCTTCATCTTTTATCTTGGGGGAATATAAAGCACTCATGATTAACATCATTTTGAAGATGATGACTTTAAGGCTGAGAGAGTAGTAATTGGTCTTCAGTCCCCTGGCTACTAAGCAGCATTCGAAAGAGAAGGATCCCGGTGTTTAAGCTATAAACATTTTGTTCTATCTCACCACTCATTTGCAATAAGATATTCTACTCGTCCTTGAATAATTCCCCTCCCTAAAAGAATGGATAATTTCTCTGATTACCCCCAAGTCAACAATAGCTAAGATAATTATGAAACCCAAGTTTTACGCTTCATTATGGAAAGAGCAGAGGATAGATCCAAAAGTGTGGTGTCAAAATTCAAGTTTCACCTAAATTTCAGGAGAGAAAGTTAGTGTGCAGAAGCGCTTCCTACATTAAGAGGTAAAAATGTCTGTGCTTTTACTCTGCTGTCCTCTACTAAGAAGCTTTACCTCAAGTAAGACCTCTTTATGAGGGCAAGGTGGCTACTGACCAGCTCCAGGTGGCTCGTGTGGACTGAAAACCCAAGAAAAAAGAGGCTTTCTCTTATGGAGAACCAAATAGAAACTTTTACTGGAAACTTCTCCGTCAATCTCTCATCATGTTTTCATTAGTAAGGATTTGGCCTTATGCCCACTGCTAGTATAGTTTATTTCCAGGGGAATTGTTTGATCGACTCAGACAAATTAAAAATTGTCCTTTGGGTGGAGAAAGGGTCTCTATTCCTGAAAAGAAGATATCTGAGAGGCAATGGGATTTCATTGAAAGGGGGAAAAAGGGAATTAAGAAAAATATTCCCCCACCCCTACATGAGTAAGAGGCAGATAACATTGGCTAATGTATAAAGTTTCAAGACACTATCAAAAATTTTTAATTTTCTACACGTCTTTCTCTTGATGATTCATGTCTCCCACAACTCATACCTTCTAAATAGTTCTATGTTTTGCACCTCACCTAGGGCTCCTTCTATCACAGCCTTGTGGCTGATACAGACATTTCTCTCCTTTGAAGAGGATAATCCAAGCGATTCAAGGTGTTTCAAAGTATCCACTCAGTTGGCCATCAGTATGACTAGTAGCCATACATTTTAAAACTACCTTTTGCTTAGTGCTTACTGGAGGCCAAGTGTTCTGTTCCACATGCACCGACAATTATCCAGCACAGTACTCTCAGTAAACGATGCTATTTTGATAGGTGAAGAAACTGCCCTCACACTGAATATGTCAGAAAACTCAAAGCAGTAGAGCAGATCCTTGGGACTAGATTTATCTCACTCCACAGCCCGTACTGCCATGTGTTGTTTATTTTGTATATTTATTCAATATATTGATGACATTACTAACTAACAGATCAAAAATATTAATCAATACCCCTCACCTACTACTTAATTACTCTTCTCTCTTCTGTGGCTATCATCACCCATTACACCAGAGGTAACGCCTAGCCCATGACTTTCTCTCCCTTCCATTGCCCTCTTGGTTTTAAATACATATATTTTTTTCACTTACAGTATTTGCCTCATGTAATATTTATCCTTTTGTGGTTGAGTAATTTCATTCAGCATGTTGCACTCCAGGTTGATCATGTCATGAGATGCACCATGTTTTCATTATTGCCTTCCTTTTTAGCAATGCAAAGCATTCCATTGTGTGGATGTACCAAGATGTCTTGATCTATTCTTCAACTCTTACTGAGATTGCTTCCATCTTTTTGCTCTGGTGAACAGTGCTACTCTGTTCAGGGGTATGCCTATGTTTCTCCAGGCTATGAGTTTTTAAGGATATATGTGCAGAAGAAGGATTGCTGAATCATATGAAATGTCTTTTCTCAGTTGTTTCAGGTGGCAGTGTATTGCTTTCCACAGTGACTATGCATATTTATGGTCTCACCAACAGTGTATGAAGATTCCAATTGCTTTACAACATTTGTTCTCTCTGTATTTTTTAATTTGTCTGTCAATGTAGATGTTTATTGGTATTTTATTCTTTTGATTTACATCTGCCAGACAGTTAGTGTTTGTGAGCATTTCTTCATGCTTGTTGGCCATTTAGACATCATCTTTCGTGAACTGTCTGTTCGTGTCCTTTGTCCATTCTTTAATTGAGCTGTTTGTCTTTTTCCTATAGAGATGCTGTAGTCTTCTACAGATGTTAGATGTTAGATCTTCGTCCATTGTGCCATCAAAAACTCTTACCCATGAGTTCTCTTTTTAGCCTTTTAATAAAGTCTTTTGACACACATACATATCTTATTTTTAGTAGGTACCAGGCATTTATTTTGTCATTTACTGTGTATGTTTCCTTTACTACATATGGCAGTATATCTATACCCTGCAATAAGACCCATAAATTTATCCCTGTCTCCTTATTGGTAATTATGATAGCTCAAGTTTTCATTCTTAGGCTTTTGACCCATCTTTTTCTTCATTTCTATACACGGGATGTGAGGCTTGGTTTATATTTCATTCTTCTACAGATAGAAATTCATTTTGCCAGTATCATTTTTGAAGAGACTATCTCTTTCCAATTTAATTTTCTCTGACCCTTTGTCAAAGATCTGTTGCCTTAGGGTTGATTAATGTATTTCTGAGTTCACTGTTCTGTCCCATTTGTCTATGTAGTTATTATTGTACCAGTATCAGTCTGTCTTATCTGTTATATAATAACATCTTTTAGATGGAAAGCAATAGTGGATAAGTTGATGCAATGATTGGTCAGCATCCATGTAAGTAAATTATATAAATTAATGGAATTAAATTCCCAATGAAATCCCTCATAACCCCCGGCTTTCAAACAGTGCAGTAAGCATGAGTATCAAAGAGATGCCATTCGAATAGCCTTCCTGAGAAGTGGGCGTGACCTGAGGTCATTGTCAACGTTAACTGAAGGACACCACATGAGAGAAGCATAGCAAAAGCTTAGGAAGATAATAATGCCTCTGCCTCCTAGGGCAATGCTCTGACCAGTAGATCATAAAATATTTATTCAGGGCACAAACTGTTTTTCCATGAAGCTCAGGGAGCTTGTCATCATTTTCCCACAGAGCAGCTGGTGGATTTGAGCTGTTGACTTTGGTTAGCAGCCCAACTTATAATCCACCACACTACCGGAGGGCCAAGAAGAAAGGCTTTCCTGACTAGGAATCAAATTCAAGTTGTGGTGATGAGAATGCCAAATCCTACCCACTAGATGACCAGGACACGGGTGCCCTAGCAGTGTTGGGCTGTGTTCTACAGCATCAGTAGTTGAAAACCGCCAGCCACTCTGCAGGAGAAAGACAGGGCTTTCTGCTCCTTTAAGGGGTAATAGCTTTGGAAACTCATAGCAGCAGTTCACAGGATGGCTGTGGGTTAAAATCAATGTGATGGTAGTATGAGACTCCCAGGGAGCATCTGAAAGATGAGGACATCAGGTTTTCTAAGCCCGTAGATACCCACAGAGACAGTTCTGCTCTCTCCTTTATGATTGCCATGGTTTCCTAGTAAATATTAGCCAATGAAGTTAACCTTTAAAGAAAGAAAGAAATCTTATCAAGGAAAACTGGAGGGTTTTTTAAATTTGTTTTTGCTTTATGACAGTGAAACAAATCAGAGTTAATGGGTAGATATCATACACCAGGTGTTGGAAAACTCATGAGCCCAAAGAACCAATCCTGCTTCTCCTAACAATTTTAAAATCACTCAAGAACCTTAAGTATTTTTTTCCAAACAGATGAAGTCACTGCAATTTGAAATAATAACCTTCAAATGTTTTCAATGTTACTTCAGAGCTGCACATTCACACTGAAAGAGTCTCATATGGCTCGCAAGTCACAGTTTGCTGACCACTACCATACACAAAATAGGCATTCCATTACCCCCTTTCAAAGTCCTAGTCGGATGTGAAGTCAGCATGATGGCATGAATCAGGGAACCAGTAGAGGGGTCTGAGCACACAACACCAATCCCAACTACAGGAACAGCTGCCTCTCCCCAAGCGAAGGTTGCCTTGGAGGTCAGCACTGAAGCTGCAGCTCAGGGAGAGAGATATGCCTGATCAGAGCACATGAGAACAAATGAAGGGGGAGGAAGAGAGAATGGAGTGCATCCTGACCCACCAAGCCTTCAGGACAATATTCCCAATCAGAGCAGGCAATGCACAGAGAGGATCATATGGCCAGCCCCAATATGAAATATGGCTACCCTCACTGACCCAATCCCTCTTTGGGTCACCAATGGAGGAAACAGGGTCAGGACCATACCCTGTCTGACCCAACCACATCATGGCAAAACACTAAGGGTGTGCGACAGAACATGGAGCACCAGATAGAGCACCAAAGATATACTTTGTGGCCAGAGTGTGGCACCCCATTCAATTCAACCAGGAGACACGCCTGGAGGTAAACAAACAGACCTTAAACTATTTATAGGTTTTTGTATTATTATCTTTGTATTTTTGCAGTGGGTTTTTTTTTTGGTGATGTTATCATTGTTTTATTTTCTTTGGTTGCTTCTTTTTAGGATACCTTTTTTTGTACATATTGTTACCTCTGGAGGTCTATCTAGATAAGATAGGCTGGATGAACAGTCTGGAGGCAAAAATGACGGGACTGATGGTTCTGGGGGGAACATGGGAGAACAGGAGGAAGGGGAAAGGAGGTGGTGTTGACTGGCCCAGGGATAAGGGAACAACAGTGATTCAAAATCAGTGACAAGGTGGGTGTGAGAAGTCCGATAGGGATTGTTCAAGACTAATGTTACAGAGAGAAAATACTGAAATCCAAATGGAGGCTGAGCATGATAGTGGGATAAGAGGAAAGTAAAAGGAAATAAAGGAAAGAACTGGCAGGTAAAGGGTATTTATAGAGGTTTAAATACAGGCATATACATAGGTGCATATATTTATATTTGACAATGGGAAAATAGGTCAACATGCATATACTTACAAGGTTAGTATTAGGACAGCAGATGAGCATT
Source organism: Nesogale talazaci (assembly GCA_004026705.1). Classification (NCBI taxonomy): domain Eukaryota; kingdom Metazoa; phylum Chordata; class Mammalia; order Afrosoricida; family Tenrecidae; genus Nesogale; species Nesogale talazaci. Next base: position 155,587 of record PVJH01000622.1, read on the forward strand.
GGACCTCCACTCAAGTACTTCCTCAGTGCAAGAACATTTTGTTCTATTAAGCTGGCATTCCACTGATGTTCATCTTCCCGGCATGATCACTGAGGACAGATGTGTGCATAAGCAAAAGTGGTTAAAAAGCTGATGGTGCCTGGCTATCAAAAGATGCAGCGTCTGGGGTCTTAAAGGCTTGAAAATAAACAAGCAGCCACCTATCTCAGAAACAACAAAGTCCACATGGAAGAGGCACACCAACTTGTGGGACCACACGGTGTCAAAGGGATCAGTTATCAGGCTTTAAGAAATAAAAATCATAACATTGCGTGCTCACTTTCCTGATATGATCACTGATGACAAATGTGTGAATAAGCAAATGTGATGAAGAAAGCTGATGGTGCATGGCTATCAAAAGATATAGCATCTGGGGTCTTAAAGTATTGAGTAAACAAGCAGCCATCCAGCTTAGAAACAACAAAGCCCCTATGGAAGAAGTACACCAGCCTGTGTGACAATGAGGTGTTGAAGGGATCAGGTATCAAAGAACTAAAAATTATATCATTATAAATGCAGGGAGTACAGATTGGGGCCCAAAGCCCATCAATTGGTGAAGCGACATCCTCTTACAGAGGAGTTGCCAAGAAGAGATGAGCTAGTCAAGGTACATCTTAGTAACAATGAAATATGTAACTTTCCTCTAGTTCTCAAATGCTTCCTCCCATCCACTATCATGATCCTAATTCTACCAGACAAATCCAGCTAGACCAGGAGATGTACACTGAAGTCAGAAATATGGGGAATTTAGGATAGATGATCCCTCAGGACTAGTGGTGAGAGTGGTGACACTGGGAGTGTGGAGGGATGGTGGAATAGAAAGGGTGAATCAATTTCAGGGATCTACATATGACCTGCTCTCTGGGGTATGGACAATGGGGAAGAGAGTGAACGGACACATTAGATGGTGTATGATATGAAAAAGTAATAACAATTTGTAAATTATTTAAGAGTTCATGAGAAAGGAGAGGAGGGAAGGGAAATACGGAGAGCTGGTACTGGGGTCATAAATGAAGGGAGGATGTTTTGAGAGTGAAGATGACAAGTGTGCAGATGTGGCCTGCATACAATTGATGTGTGTATGGATCATGTTGAGAGCTTTATGAGCTCCCAATAAAATAATTTATTTAAAAAAGGAGGGGGAAAGAGGAGCTTATACCAAGGGCTCAAATAGAAAATACTTGGAAATGAATATGACAATGTGTGTTTAAATATTCTTGCTACAAATGATGTTTTGAATGTTATAAGACCTGTAAGAGCCCGCAATAAAATCATTGGGAAAAAAAAGATTAAAGGAAAAAAATCACTACGATAAAATAAACAGAATAAAAGAGGAAAAAAAAGTCCTGGTCACAGAGTCCTAGTTCTTGTTACTTCTGCTGCTTTAAAGAAGAGAAAAATAGAATATCTTTTCATTTTGTGAAAAGGAGAAGTTTACTTATCATCATGCTTTTACCATCATGCTCTCTCTTCACTTACTAGTATCATTAGGTTCTGAAGGCCAAGTCAATATGAAAAAGTAAACATTATGCAACAATAGAGAATAATACACAGATAACAAAATTGAAGATAATTGCATCATTACACAAAGATCAAATTACATTACATAATTGCTGAACCACTGAGAATCATGTCCTTATCAATTTGACACATAACCTTAATCATCACAGCCAGTGCTACTCATGCTTTGCACCTCCCCATTTAGTATTTCCAGATGTGCATGGTTAATATGAAAAACTTGTTGGTTGGTGTTTTTTTTTTACTATTGCCAATAGAAAATATCAGACAGTTGATTTTTAAGGAGAGAGTGGAGTGTATTCAAAAGAGGGCCTTGGTCTATCAGAACAACTGAATCAGAGAAAGGTACCTGTAGTACTGGAGAGAACAGGAAACAAGGGCAAGAGAGAATAATCACTTAAGAACTGCACTAAAAGTAGCCTCTTGTCCAATAGCAAAGATCATAATTTTAGAGGATTCAGGAAAGAGTATCTTTGGTGGTGAAAAAAGTACAACTTCTTTATGGGAAAAAAGATCCCTGCAAATCACTGTCTTCTCTGTCTACGTATCTATTAGACCCCTTTATGATAGGTTAATCAGCTTCAACATGGGATAATGCCACAGTGCTATAGCTCAGGTCTGTGATTTGTAAATGAAGGTTGGTAGAGTAAACCACAGGTCTTTCATCAAACAAAACACAAATACATTCACCTCTGGTCACAGGTTCAGACACAGGACAGGCAGTCATTCTGGTTGAGAAGTGGATGGAATATGTTGGTAACTATTTGGAGAGGGGAGTGCAAGCATAATAAATTTGGTATCCCCTTAGACATTTAGACATTTGAGATTTATCTTCTGGTATTTGCATGTTGAGGAAATTGTGTGCAGTTAGAGCAGAGCATGGAGGGACTGGTATAAGGAAACCATTGTGAATAGAATCTTGACCTTTATCAAGGAGTTCTGGTGGTGCCATGGTTAAGTATTCAGCTGCTCTCCAAACAGTCAGTGGTTCAAACTGACCACCCGCTACCCAAGAAAAAGACAAGATAGTCTGTGTTTTGGAGATTTGCTGCCTTAGAAATCCTATGGGGAAGTTCTACATTTTGCATGTACTTTTTGCTGGGGCTTTTTTTTATTATAAAGGAAAGAGTCTCTGGGTAGTCACTAATCAAAAGATTCATAGTTCATAGCTGCTAAGTGTTGTCTTAGAAGCCCTGCCACTCAACTTCCAAAAGGTTATATCCTAGAAAATCCTACAGAGGACTACTCTCTTCTCACACAGATGGAGTCACCATTAGTTGGTCTTCACTCAATGGCAATCATTTCTGTTATTAAGAAAGCAGAAGAAAAATGTACCCTAGCAATGTCAGGTGCATCTTCCTGATCTACTGCTCCACATCAATGCTTAGCACCTTGTAGAGTTCAAAAAATACCTGTTGAGGTGAAAATGAATGAGAGTTACTGCAGTCAGAGACTGCAGATAAAGTCTCAGGTATAGTAGACTGTCCTACAAAGATGAACATAACTGGAATCCTACCCACTTCTATACCATTATTTCCCCTCCATCTTTCAATTCCAGCTGGGTTGACTTCTCTTCACCAGTACACATCCTGTTTCTCTTTCTGAAGATGTTCTTCCATCTTCCATCTAGCTTTATCCAACATCTATCTTTTTCCTTTTTAAACATCAATTCCTAGGAAAGTACTTAGGAGTACAGGAGGTGCTCGAGAATGATTTTTTTAATCGAATTAACTTAATCATTTACTTCAAGAAAACCGTCTGACTCTCCAGGTTGGACTGGCTTCCCAATAACATATTCCCAAAGCATCCTGCATTTCAACTTTGCGGCACTCTGGAGTCTTAGAATTGTTTACTTCATTGGAGTTACTTGGAATCCCTGGTGAAGCAAATGATGAATGTGCTGGATTTCTAATCAAAAGACTGGAAGTTTGAGTATTGTCAGACACTTTGTAGAATTATAGCAATAAATCAGTAAATGAAAACCTATGGAGCACACGTCTACTTTGAAACACATGGGGTCCTATGTTAGCACAGACAATTGGGGGAGACAGCAGCAACAATGGGGGGAAATTTTCTGCTGGATAGTTCTCATACTGATCAAGATCGAGGAGAGCAAGGATTTTGCTATTATCATTCATTTCTGTATCCCCAGAGCCTAGCAAAATATCCAACAGCCAGTTGGTGCCTCATAGACAGCGAATGACTGAGGGTGCATTTTGTGAGAATTTCGAGGTCAGATTATCAGTGTATCAATTAAAACCGCCATTGCTACTTTGAATGGAGATGACGTTCAAAGCGTGGCACATGGATAGCAATGTAAATTTGGGAAATGACCCTAATAGCATTTGACTTCATTAAACAAACACCTACTTTATGCCAAATGGATAAAAGCATCAACATGTATGGAATCCACAATGTAATGAAGAATATGGGCAATTAGTGATCTTGCAGCATCTGTTTTCCAGTTTTTTCGTTTAATAACAATCCTTCCCAGCCCACAATATTAATAAATGCAGTGCACACCTGCTTTGATAAAGCATACTTTATCCAACATCCCTTTAACCAGGAACAGACATGTGATCAAGTTCTGATCAATAAAATATAGACAGCAGGAATGCATGCAACTGCCAGATCATGTCCTCAAGAAGAGTTTTACTTGTCCTCCCTTGCCCCTTTTCCTTCTTCCTCTGTAACTATAGTCACTTCTTTGCATGACTATATGGAAAAGCATATATGGAATATTTCAAACATGGAAGCAAAAATTCAGGATAGCAGAGCCATCCAGATGAAATTTTCTGTGAGAAAAAAAAATGAAACCCCCTATCTAAGTTGTCAGACTAGTTGCCTGGGTTAAGCCAATTTTACCGCCTGGTCACCTCAAATGTGTCAAATAAGAACAAAGTTTGCAATGGTTGATCTTTCATAAATATGTTACTATTCATTCCTTCATTCCAAGGGACCACTCTCACTATTCCTGAACCTTAAATTATATGCATTTAAAGGAGGAAAATAAATTCAATATAGTATATGAAGCACAACGACGAGAAGTATAGAGATGGAACATAACCTTCTAACAACACCTCTTGCTGTGAAGTTGTAGTGAGCCTGAAGGACGGTGCAGAACTGCCCTTTGGAGTTTCTAAAGACATGTCCTTTATGGGAGCAACTGCGACAAGAAATCCACTGATGGGTTTGCACCACTGGCCTTTTGGTTAGTAAGTATTTGAGTATTTAATCACTGTGTCACCAGGGTTCCTTAAGCATAACATGACAATAGGATCTAAAGAAGGAATTGTGTGTTATGTAAATTACCTAGAAAACTCAGTAATAGTCAATGTTTCTCATAACCTTTAAATGATTCTTTTATCTGTTCCTCTGGAATTTGAGAAAGTCTTAACTATTTCCTAAAACAGGTGTCTTACTTCCCAGCTCATTGGGCAAAACCCCTGAAATCATTCCTTCATTCTACTTTCATATTTTGCCTTCAAACCTGGCTTCATTTAATCTACTGGGTTAGCTGTTTGCTGAGAGTGGAGGAATAAGGGCCTGACAAGTCTGTATGCTTGAATTCATGTGGCCAAATAGACATAAAATGGACTAAAGAGTTGACCTAGAAGACTTGGTGCTTTCCTCTCTGTTTACATGGGGTAGGGAAATGGGGCACGTCAGAGAAGAGATTCTTTAATTCCATGTCAAAGGAACAAAGGAATCTTTCTGTAGCTAATAGCGTGACACAAAACTCAAAAAGTTTGGATTATTATTCACTCTCTATGCCCCATTGTTCATGAGCTCTTGTTCACAAGTTGTGTTAAATATCAGCAGCCAGGGGGCATGGCACCCACATTGATGAGGTTCATGTGTGATATGTGAACCTGCAAGCTGAACAGCAATCTGTATGGAAATCCATAAGACACACCATCTGCAAGAAAGAATCTTTATAGACTACTGACTTGGTGGATATATTGCAAAATCATCCCAGTAATAATGTTTTAAAATTCTCATGGAAATCTAATTATAATTTAGATGATTATGATGGAACAAACGGTTCAAAAAAGATTAGCATATCTACCTTTGAAAGAAGAGAGACTCTACTCAAGTGGTAGGATATTTTAATTTTGTAAAAAAAGTCCATTCTGTGGGCTTATAGGAAGTGTTATGCCTATTAATTCATGCCCAGCTCCAAACCCTTGCAGGCATGTGTTTTTGTTTCAAAACAGAATCCCTGAGGCTTGTTACCCTTGTTACCCTTTTCTACTGATGACTGATGAAGTCATCATTAGGATTTAATAAGGTGATGTGAACTAAAAACCTAGTAGGAAGGAACTTTTATCCTCTTTGTAATAGATAATCTTCACATTTCTGCTTCCCTTGAACCAGGGAACTCAATTTGATCAATCAAATCCAGCAGCAGTGATGATACGTGATTTCTGGGTCTGTCCCTTGAGAGAACTGGAAGTTTTTGCTTTGCTTTCTTGGGATTCAAGAAAGCACTACCACAGGGTCAATTTTGACTCATGATAACTCTATAGGACAGTGTAGTGGCACGAAAGCACAGAATAGTAGCCCTAGTTTTGAGTTATGTGTTCAGTGCTAACCGCAAGTTCAGCAGTTCAAAACTAACAGCCATTCTGAGAGAGACAGATGAGGCTTTCTATGCCTATAAAGGTTTAGTCTTGGAAACCCACAGGGACAGTTCTATGTTGAGTGGGAATTAACGTGAGGGCAGTAAGGACAGAATGGAACTACTCCAGAGAAGCTGACACCAAGGGTTCAAGTGGAAAGCAAATGTTTTGAGAATGAAAAAGGCAACAAACGTACAAAGGTGCTTGACACAATGGATGGGTATATGGATTGTGATAAGAGTTGTATGAGTCCCCAATAAAACGATTTTAAAAAAAAATTTCTAAAACTGTAAACAAGCCTATCATGCATAGAACCTTGTGTTGTGTTTTTGAATGATGTGTAACCACCTTGAGAGACCAGAGGTTTCTATTTCCTGCTGCTCCAGCCACCCTACAGGGGAATAAGACACCAGCCACCCTACAGGGGAATAAGACATAAAAGTGGGGTCATTTGGGGTCCTCTAGCTCCAGTCAAACCACACAGGTAAACCACATGGACAGTAGATGAGCCACCCATTCTGAGTACGTGCCAACCTGCAGATTTATGAGCAACTAACTGATCCTGCTTATTTTAAGACACTGACTCATCGGATCATCTATCACAGTCAACAGCAAATAAAACAGATGAAGAAACTGAGGCACAAACGACCACACAACTTGCTCAGAAGCACAGCTTCTGTGTAATGCAGGCAATCAGACATCAGGAACCACACCTTGAACTACTCTGCTAGAGTGCTGTTTGGATATAAACAAAGAACAAAGCAGAATGAGAAGGCAAGTCAAAACCACAGTCTAAAAGAAGAGTACAAGGAAGGGAGGAAGGGAAAAGACAATAAACAAAGCAAAAAAAGACTTGGCCAAGACCTGAGTTAATGAAGTCATAGAAATTATATAGAAAACAGCATGTTTCTTCAAGGTAATTTTGTTCTTTAACTCTCGCTTGAGACAGGATACACACTTACCCTTCTCTTCTCAGACATTTCCTTACCAATATCTTAGGAAAAGCAAAAGCAAAGAGTTGGGATGCTGAATTAGATATTTCAAATCTCAGTGCCCTCCATTTCAGTAGTACGCTCTTATCATATCATTAACACCTCTGTACCTGTAAACACCTCTGTGTTCATCTGTAAAATGTGTAAAATGAACACAATGATTTCATCTAGCCCATAAGTTTCTATAAGGGTTATATTTTTACAATGTAGGCACAAGAACCACATTCATAGCTAAATCTCAATAAATATACGTTATTATTTTGATGGAAACCTATCTCATGTCTTTGGCAGTGTATTCTGTTTGGATTGGTTTCAAATCTCCCAAAGCCTGTCTCTAAATCCACGTGCAGTGCTAGTCACCCAAATTCTGTTCTTCCATTCTTCTGTAGCCTAATCCTTTCTCGTACACATGCTGCAATTCTGCCAGACCTGTTTGGTCTGCATGTTCAAAAATGATTTTAAAGCCCCAACAAATTGCCAAGTCTGAAACCAACTTTCCATCCTAGGATCTCATTTTGCTTCTCCTGACATGTTAAACAGTAAATAAATTGCACACTGATCAAGGCAAAAACTCATTCTAAAGGCCCTTCCCTTTTCTTTCTTATCATCAATCTTTGTTGCTAGCCAGGTCATTTTCCCCCCCAATAATGACATCTAAGCTCTTGGCTCTCTGGGCTTCTGATACAGTCTGTTCTCTCTTACCCTGTAATGCCCCAGTCCTCCCTTTCTTTTCCCATTATCTCAAATTCCCAGACCACTAGAATGATACAGGAAAGTCGACAACTCACTTGGCTGCCAGACTTCTTGCAAGCACTCATTAATTCTACTGGACAGACACGGCTAACACTTCATACCACTAGATGCAATTCTTTTCACTTGTTTTCCATTTTCCAGGCAAGATGCCTGCACGTTGGAGTGGCCGTGATAGATTGGTTTTTACCTTCATTTATTTCAGCATGCATAGAGAAAATATAAGGCTCCCAATCCCTTTGATTAATGTACCCATCTACTCCAAGAGAACCTTCCCACTTTGCTCCTCATCACTCTATCTTTTAGAAATATTTGCTCCCGATGTGCAATATTGTTGGCTTCTACATTCCAAATGGAGGCAATTCTTTCCAGGAATGTCCTCAGACCCAACTTGGAGCTGCGTCCTCTGAGCTGGGGTGTCCTAAAAACCATCCTTCAGCATCAGATCCACCACGATATCTTTGTTTTTGCATTTTCACCTTCTTGTAATATTATAAAAAAATTCAATTATTATAAGTAGCATGAGACATGAAGGCAGAGAATCTGTTCCAACCCTCTGATAAATACCTCAGATTTCCAGGAAGAGAGACCACCCCTGCAGCATAAAGAATCTGTGCTTTCTACTGCCATACTAGCAGTTACTTCTAGAGGATTTCCATAGAAATAGAAAGGACATTTTACTCAAGAAAGGAAAGGGAAATGAAATCCAGTGACATTTGCTCACTTTCTAAAAACTTGAAAAATAATGGATAAAAAAACAAATCAAATGGTCTCTTAATAAAACTATTTTCCTCAAATAGATGAGAGAGATGGAGGTGCAGATAGAACTACCTCAACTCTGCCAGCTATTAATGGAAAAGAGAGATTAGATGAAAGTATCGGAAAAATAGGAGGTTGTGATTTTTGTTTCAATGTGATTTCCCCATAATGTTTACCACAAAATATACAAAATTATAGAATATATTGGTGAGGTGGGAGGAAGGAAAAGGCTTTGTTTACTGAATTCCAGGCAGAGTCAGCCTTCAGTCAGATATAATGGTTCAAGATGAGCAGTCATCTTGGATGTTGAATTACATGTGATAAATGCACACTGTAAGAGAAAACAGGATAGAATGAATGTTGCTCTCAGATGCTGCTGACTAGGATGTCATTGCTGAAGGAACTGCCCCTAGACTTCTGGAAGTCAGAAAGAAATCCTTTCTTTCCCAAAATCTAAAACCAAAAACACCATAGGCTTATAGTAACCTTATGTAGGGTTTCCTTAACTTTATAAGTTTTTACAGAAGCAGACAGCCTCCTCTCTCTCTCTCTCTCTCTCTCTCTCTCTCTCTCTCTCTCTCTCTCTCTCTCTCTCTCTCTCTCTCTCAGAATGGCTAGTCAATTTAAACTCTTAGCCTTGTACCCAGCAGTGGAATACTTACCTTACTTGGCCTCAAGGGACGCTGAATTCAGGTGGGGTAGACTACAATGAAGAATAGCAAGACGGGTGAAAATTAATGAATCAACAATGCATCAATCAATCAATAATGAATCAATCAATAAGAAAATACTCTCAGGATTATCTTTGCTCATCTATCATCAAAATGAGTTGGCCATCAAAATGGCCTGGGGAAGCAGCCCCAGCAAAAGAACCACTCCTGCCACCAGTACAAAGTGATAAAACCCCAATCTTTTTCTACTCTAAAATCAAGGCATATCTTCCCAGGAGTTATTCAGAGCACTCTCCTAAGATGGCCACTGTCCACTGCAGGGCTGCTGTGAATTTATACAGAAGGTCTCTGAATAGAATCTACTTCCATAATCACCTTTCCATCCATGTTTCCATTTTCCTGAGCACCCTAGGCCCCTGCAACCACTAAGACAAACTTCCGGAGCATTTGGGTCAGTCTACACCTACTTCTGGTTGATGATGACTGCTGATTAAAACTACTATATTCTAAGAAGGAGATATCTTGAGTAAAGGCAACAATCAGAGTCAATAATCTATCTGTCTGACATCAACAAGGCAAATTTCTATGGGGATTTCAAATGACCCTTCTCCCCCACCAGCTATTGGTTGTCAGGCTATAAATTGCTACAAAAGGCTTTGGTGGATTCTGCTCCAATAGGCACTCACACTTTCATCCCCAAAACAAATGGAAAAATGCCCCTGTGGGTGAGTTCTTTGCCTTTTTCTGATTGGCAGTGAGGACTACTAAAGGAAACTATTGTGTGCTTTATTAAAATATATATTTTTAAGTTTTATTAGCACTTTAACTGCGTGTCATAAAATTTATATAACTCCATCATATCAAGAAGAGTTGTACAATTGTCATATACAATTGTACAACATTCTCTTCTGCCTTGTGGTCATTGTCATACATGTATTTTTTTTCCTAATTGTGGCAAAAATATAAACACAGCATTCTTCCACTCCTTTTGTATAATTCAGTTGCATTGCTTACACTCTTCATGCTGTGCAGCCACTATTTATATCCCTTTCCAAATTATTCTATCACTATTTACCTCCTATGAAACCACTCTTTCTCCTGTATCTGTGGTAAACATTGGTCAAGGTGGAGTTCTTTTTTACCCTGTAGTTTTTTGCTATAGGATTCACATATCATATACTTCCATGGGACAACACACATCTTGAGTGGAGGCCACACTCACAACTAACAATTTACCAAGGAGGCACTGATAGAAACAAAGAGTCTTATTTCCGCATGACAACATAACTGTTTTCCTTGCACCCCCAAACTCAGGCCTCTAGAAGCAACAAATTGGACCTTGCTATGATAATTATACAAATCTGTTGTCAATTTGAAAGGATAAAGAGTTAAGGAGTAGAGTTTAGTCTGTCAATAGTGTGATGACCTCATTTGATGGTGTTAAGAAGACAAAAAATCATTAAAGACAAGACATACTCAATTCCTATGAGACATTCTTGACAAGCCACTTGGAGACAGACTGATGGCAGTCAGAGTCTTGAAGCTGTAGAAGCCCCATGGAGACCCCTGTCAGCAATGAGATGCATGCACTGCCACTGGGTCCACAAGACTTCCCACCCACTGACCTGTGACATTGCATGTGTTTCATGAGTCTAAAGAGGAATTTACAGATTAGTATGAGACATTTGGGCTAATACCAGACTTAATGGGCTTGATCTCGCCTGGCAAGTTTCTCAATATTCAATTGCTCTTGTATATAAAGTCCTCTCATATACAATTATGAGTGTATCTATGAATGTTTCTCTCTAGCCTGCCCAGACTAACAGTGACTGAACTGATACAAACTCCTAAAGACGATTCCTTATGGTAGAATAATAGGTGAATCACCTAAGCGGAGATTGCTTCCTCTACCACTACAGAACCTGCAGGGCTCTGGAACTAAGAAGACAGAGCTATTGGGGGCTCTTCTAGGGAATTCCAGCCCCTTATCCTCATGAAATGAAGTAAACTCCACCAGTGCCTCCCTTGAATGCTTGCTCAGACAGAAGCAGACCACAGAAGAGAAAAGGAAACTCTGGGAAAAATGAAAAAGAAACCTCTAGTCCAGCCTGATGTATATGGATTTTCTACTGAAAATCCACCTGCAGAAACTGAGAGAGAAGACTTTATCCTCTGATAGAAAAATTAAGCAGTACACACTATCTGAGGTGACTGAGAGATCTCTCTGGTAGACAGATTGACTACAGCATGGTCTTTCATGAGTTTGGAAAACATGGGTTAATTGAAAATCAAGATCTGGGTCTTTCAAATACTAATTAAGCCAGGGACAGAGAAGGAACTTTCACAAAGCAGGGAAAGGAAACAGTAAACAAAGTCTGAAGGCTCTGCCCACCAGCAAATAATACAAGCAAAAATACTGAACACTTGGCAAAACTGTAACCCTCAAAAATTCCAGTTCCCCATTAAGACTCACAGGACTTACCAAGAAAAGGTAAATCATGGCCCTCTAAAATGAATGTGATGAGCTTAAAGTACATCATGACAAATCAACTAACAAAAAGAATGGCAGAGCATAACACCATGATTTTAAAAGTTAAGGAAAAACATAGACAAAGATCAAAATAACTGGGGTAAACCGTGAAAGAACAAAGCAAAGCTGTAAAAAAAAAGATGAAAATAGCAGGCTGAGAGCAATTAGAAGCAACAATAACTGATGAGAAATGTAATGGGAAATTTAACAGTAGTTTTAATTACAGAGAAGAAAGAATCTGCAAAATAGAAAATAAGATAGTGTAAGTTATCAAGAGAAGAACAATGAGGACAAAGGTTCAAATGGATAAGCACAATTTAATGGGATTATGGGGCATCAAGATAGCTAATATATGCAAGCATGAGAACTTCAGAAAATAAGAGTGATAAAGAAACAGAAAGAATATTTGAAGAAATAATGGCAGAAAAATTATATAAACTGATTCAGGACATGAATTTACAAATTCAAGAATCTCAAAAACCCTAAGTAGGACAAGCACAGAGAATTTTACACTGAAACATTATAGTTGGGCCTTTAAAAAGTAAAGATAAAGAATTTTGAAAGCAGTAAGAAAGAAACAAGCAGAGCATACAATGGATCTTAATAAAATTAATGTGAGTTCCTCCTTAGAAACACTGGAAGCTTGAAGACAATGGAGTGCTATGTAAAGTTATAGAAAGAAGAACAAACAAATAAAATAGTCAACCAAGAATAGTATACCAAGGAAAACTGTCCTTCAAAATATGTAGAGAGGGAATGGGGTACTAACCCCACCTAAGGGGAGTGTATTTTTATATCTCCACAAGAAAAGAGATCCGTCTCTGAAGGAAAGTTTTGCTTACTCCCAGGGAAGTTTGCCTTGGAGGTCAGCACTGAAGTGGCAGCTTAGGGAGTGAGATATGCCTGACTAGAGCACATGAGAACACATGAAGGGGGAGGAAGATAGAATGGAGTACATCCTGGCGCCCCAAGCTGTCAGGATGATATTCCCACTCAGAACAGTCGATGCACAGAGAGGATCATATGGCCAGTCCCAATATGAAAGACGGCTACCCTTGCTGACCCAAGGCTTTTCCGGGTCACCAATGGAGAAACAGGGTCAGGATTATTCCCTGTTTGGCCCAACCACACCATGGCAAAAAAAAACTCAGGGTGTGCAACAGAGCGTGGAGCTCCAGATGGAGTGCCAAGGATATACCTTGGGGCCAGGGTGTGGCACCCCATCTGACTCAATCAGAGGACACTCCTGGAGGTCAACAAACAGACCTTGAACTATTTACAGGTTTTTATATTGTTATTATTTTTACTTTTTATATACCTATATATTGGACATTGGAGTTTTTTTGTTGATGTTATCATTCTTCTATTATCTTTGGTTGCTTCATTTTAGGATGCCTTTATTTTTCTACATATTGCTTTCTCTGCAGGTCTATCTAGATAAAATAGGCTGGATAAACAATCTGAAGGTGAAAATGATGGGACTGATCATTCTGGGATGGATATGGGAGAAGGGGAGGAGGGGGGAAAGGGTGATGTTGACCAGCCCAGGGATAAGGGAATACCAAGTGATTCAAAGTTAGTGACAGGGTGGGTGTGAGAGGTCCAATAGGGATTGATCAAGAGTAATGTAACAGAGAGAAAATACTGAAACCCAAATGGAGGTTGAGCATAATTGTGAGACAGGAGGAGGTATAAGGAAATAGAGGAAAGAACTGGAGAATAGGTGGCATTTATAAAGGCTTAAACACAGGCATGTATATAGCTGCATTTATTTATATATGAGGATGGGGAAATAGATCAACGTGCATATACTTATAAGGTTAATATTAGGACAGCAGCTGGACTCCACTCAAGTACTTCCTCAGTGCAAGAACATTTTGTTCTATTAAATTGGCATCCCATGATGTACACCTCCCCTAAATGATCACTGAAAACAAAAGTGTGCATAAGCAAATGTGGTGAAGAAATCTTATGGTGCTCAGCTATCAAAAGATACAGCGTCTGTGGTCTTAAAGACTTGAAAGTAAACAAGTGGCCATCCAGTTCAGAAGCAAGTCCGCATGGAAGAAGCACAACAGCCTGTGTGACCACAAGGTGTGAAAGGAATTCAATATCAAGCATCAAAGAACTAAAAATTATATCATTATAAATGAGGGGGAGTACAGATTGGGGACCGAAAGTCCATCAATAAGTGAAGCGACATCCTCTTGCAGAGGGCTTGCAGCAAAGAGATAAGCCAGTGAAGGTACAGTCTAGTAACAATGAAATATGCAACTTTCCTCTAGTTCTCAAATACTTCCTCCCACCCCCTGTCATGATCCTAATTCTACCAGACAAATCCAGCTGAAGTCAGAAACATGGGGAATTTAAGATAGTTGTTCCCTCAGGACTACTGGAGGGAGTGGTGATACAGGGAGGGTGGAGGAATGGTGGAGTAGAAAGAAAGAACTAAAACCAGGGATCTGACCTCCTTTCTGGGGTGTGGACAGCAGGGGGGTAGGTGAAGGGACACACTGGACAGTGTATGATATGAAAAGGTAATAACAATTTGTAAATTATTAAGGATTCATGTGGGAGGAGGGTGGGGAGGGGAAATATGGGCAGCTAGTTCTGGGGACCTAGGTGGAGGGAAGATGTTTTGAAAGTGATGATGGCAATAAGGGTGCAAATGTGGCCTGCATACAATTGATGCAAATATGGATCGTGAGGGGAGCTGTATGAGCCCTCAATAAGATGGTTTATTTTTTTAAAAAGGAGGGGGAAGGAGGACTTTGTATCAAGGGCTCAGGTAGAAAACATTTGGAAATGAAGATGGCAGCATGTGCACAAATATGCTTGATACAAAAGATGTATTGAATGTCATAAGAACTGTTAGATCCCCCAATAAAATCATTGGGGAGAAAAAGAGCTATATTAGCCCCCAATAAAATGATTAAAAAAGAAAGAAATTTGCATTCGTTTGAAAAGCAAATAGAGAAAATAAATCTATGTCACAAGATAAATATATATGTGTCAAATTTAGACATTCCCAGACAAATAGAAACTGAAAGATTTCATGTCAACCAGAGTAGTCCTATAGACTGGCCCTATAGAAAAAGTATTTTTTGTTTTAGAAAATATTCATTGGAGTTTGTAGATGGAAAGGTAAAGCATTAGAAAGCAATTCAAAGCCACATGTAAAAGAAGTATTCCTTGAAAAGGGAATTTTGCAGGTGAATATAAAGGCTAGTAAAAACACATTCATGCTTCATAATTCTAATTGTTTTTCATAATCTTTTAAAGGATAGATGTATAATAATCAAGGATACAATTGCTTCAGAGAATATGAAATATAAAAACAAAGCTAGCAATAAAAATAATAAATGATTCAGGGAGGAATAGTATTAAGTACAGAATTTCTTGCTTGTTTCTGAAGTTAAATTTGTACATCACTGCTGAGCCCCGGTGGCGTAAGTGGTTGAGTGCGGGACTGCAGCCCGCGGGCTTGGCAGTTCAAATCCAGCGGCAGCTCTTAGGAGGAGCACTGGGTAGCTTCCATGACCACCTGAGGGCAGTGACGCAAAAAAAAAAAAATATTTGTACATCACTTACCTTAAATCAACCAATGAATCCAAAAAAAATCCCTTCTGTAATAGTTATGAAATTGTCGATTTGAGAGGATTAGAAGTGATGGGGTGGAGTCTAGTCAATGATGTCTCTGTATAGGCATGGCCTTCTCCTGGGATTCAGGGAGCTCTGGTATTCCTCCTTGAAGGTGAGAGACACCCTATCTCTCTGCTCAGTCCCATGAGACAGTCTTACTGACGATCTACATGGAGATAGCCTGATGGCAGCCAGAGCCTTGGAGCTGGAGAAGCCATGTGGAGACCTCTGCCAGCGCTGAGATACTTATATCACAACTGGATCCACAAGACTTCCCACCCACTGGCCTGTGAGCCACCTGTAATCGGTGACATTGCGTGTGTCTTGTGAATCTAAAGACGACTTTATAGATTGATATCTGAAATGTGGGCTAATATTGGACTTATAGACTTGATTTGGACTAGAATGTCTTCTCAATATTCAATTGCTCTTGTGTATAAAACGCTTTCTTGTACACATATGACTGTATCTATGAATTTGTTTCTCTAGTCTACCCAGACTAACTTACCTATAATCAAGGCAATTCCAACTCATGGAAATCTTACTTTTCTGGGGTTGTAAATCTTCATGAGAGTAAAAACCCATGTCTTTTCCTTCAGAGTGACTGGTGGTTTCAAACTGCTGTCCTTGACATTATCACTTCAATAAGCAACCACTGTGCCAGGAGGGCTCCTCTTATTATGAATACAAGCTGCAAAATGTAATGTTCATGATAACCAATAAGAAAATGCACTTTTAAAAAACACAAAAAGAATCAGGAAGGGACCCAAAATGACCACCAAACATAGGCAAAGCTATTTATTTTACCTTTCAGAGAGATGAAAGTCAAAAATCACGGGGAGACTTAAAGCATAAAACAACTGCCCCTCCCCAAAAAAAAGCAGAAACAAAATAATTAATGTCAGTGTGGGTGTAGGGAAATTGGAACACTTATCCATTGCTGAGGGCAACCCAAGTGATACAACCTCTGTGTACAACAGCATGATAATTCCTCAAATGACAAAATTAGAACTACCACACAACCAGCATTTCACTCCAAGGTATGTATCCAAAAGATTGAAAACAGAGACTCAGAGACTTACACACCAATGTTTGTCATAGCACTAGTCAAAAGAGTCAAAAGTGGAAACAATCTGAATGGTTATCTGAGGATGAATGGACGAAATGTATTACCTATATACAATCGAATATTATTCAACAAGTAAGAGAAATTAACTCTTGAACATGCTATAATGTGGATGGAGCCTTAAGACCTTATGTTGAGTGAAATAATTCAACTACAAAAGGACAAATATTTCACGGTCTCCCTTATGTAAAAAGACAATAGCCAGCAAATGTAGAGAGCCCAAAGTTGATTAGTGGTTCCACGGACAGGATAGAAGGAAGAGCTTAAACAAAAAATACCAAACCGATCAACGTGTCAATTCCTATTCATAGAAGTCTTGTAGAACAGAGCAGAACTTCCCCTTTGGGTTTTCAAGGATGTGATCTTTATGGCAGCAGAATGCCACATTTTTCCCTTGTTGACTAGCTGGTAGGTTTGAACAGTTGACTTTCTGGTGAGCAGCCAAACAGTTATTGTGCCCCTGCACAGGCAGAAGGGATTATTGCTTATGGAGTACTGAGTTTGGGTTTATGGTAAAGGGAAAATAGCATAGATAGAGGGTAGGGTGGAATAGCTGACTGATGTAATTGCTGCCCACAAGTGGTACTTTCATTAGATGCTGTCAAGTTAGTTCCAACTCATAGCAACCCTGTATATAGCAGAATGAAACACTGCCTGGTCCTGTACCATTCTCATAACTATTGTTGGGTTTGAGCCCGCTGTTCTAACCACTGTTTCAGTCTATCTAGTCAAGAGTCTTCCTTTTTCCTGATCTACGTCATCAAGAATTCTGGTTCCCTACCACAACACCCACACACACCCCAGAAATTGGTTTCTCCTGATAACATATACAAAGTATAGGAAACAAAGTCTCCAAATCCTTCCTTCTGAAGAGCTGTCCTTGCAAGACAAAATTGTTCGTTCTTCTGGTAGGCCATGATACCTTCAATATTCTTTGCCAGCATCATAAATTAAATGCGTTGATAGTCTCCTTTTTTCTCCTTTATTCAATGTCCAACATTCACATACATTTTAGGTGATTTAAGATACCATGGCCTGTGTTGGGCACATATTAGCTCTCAAAGTGACATCCTTCCTCTTCAATGTTTTAAAAAGATCTTGTACAGCAGATTTGCCTAATACAGCACATCATTTGATTCACTGCTACCTCCATGAGCATTAATTGAGGACCTAAGCAAAATAAAACTCTTGGCAACTTCAATCTTATGTTTATCATGATGCTACAAGTTATGAAGATTTTGGTTTTCTTTACATTCAGTTGTTAATTTGAGCAGAAGGTTGCAATCCTTACTCTTCATCAGCAAGTGTTACAAATGGTCCTCGTTTTCAGCAAGCAAAGTTGTGTTATCTGCATGTTAATCTGCAAGTTGTTAATAAACAGTTGATACTGCATTCTTCCTTACATAGTCTAATTTTTCTGATTATTTTCTCAGGATATTGATTGAATAAGTACGGTGAAGTACATACTTCTTGATTGTAAACCACGTTGTATTATCTCTTGTTCTATTCGCACAACTTCTGCTTGAACCAGATTCTTTGATGAAGAGTTGTGGAATTTCCAGCCTTTCAAGGCTATTGGTAGTTTGTTATTATCCACATAGTTAAATGTCTTGGCATAGTGAACAGAACACAGTTAAAAACCTTTCTGATATTTTCTTCTTTGAGCCAAGATCTATCTGACTTCAGCAATGATATCTCTTGTTCCACATCCTCTTCTGAATTGGCTTGAATTTCTGGCAGTTTCCTATCAGTGAACTACTGTAAACATTTTTCAGTTATGTTCAGCAAGATTTTACATGTCTATTATGTGAATGATAATGGTTGAAATTTCCACTTTTAGTGACCTATCTTTGGAATGAGTACATATCCGATATCTTTCAATATGTTGGCCAAGTTGCTGTCCCCCAAATTTCTTGGCATTTGTGAATGAGTGCTTCCAGTCCTTCATCAGCTTGTTGGAAAATTTCATTTGCTATATGTCAATTCCTAAAGCCATTTTTGGTGGTGGAGGGGAAAGGCCTAATGCCTTCAGTGTAACTTAGACATCTTGCTTTACCACCATTGGTTCTTGGTCATATGCTACCTCTTGAAGCAAATGAATATTAATCAGTTCTTTGGGGCACAGAGACTTTGTGTATTGCTTTCATCTTTCACTGATGTTTCCTGTATCGTTTAATACTTTGACTACAGAATTTGCTTGCATTGCAAGTAAAAGCTTGAATTTGCTTTCCAGTTCTTTCATCTTGAGATATGCTGTGCTCTTCCTTTTTAAATTTCTAACTCTAAGTCTTGGCACATTTCGTTATAGTCCTTTAGTTTTGCTTCTCCATCTTTTTCAGATGCTCTATATATGCAACAATCAAACTGTGTGTGTTAGTCTGGGTTAAGCAGAGTATAAGAGGGAGTTTTATATAAAGGGTAATTATACATTAAGAGAGCGTCCCAACCCAGTTCTGTACAAGTCCATAAGTCTGATATTAGCCTGTATGTCTAATACCAATCTATAAAGTTCTCTTTAGACACAAAAAACACATGCAATTATGCCGAGTGAAGGACAATCATAGACCAATGGGTAGAAAATCATGCATCTTAAGCATCTCAGCGCTGGCAGGTTCACTATGTGACTTCTCTGGCTCCAGAGATCTGGTTGCATCAGGGTTGGTCCATGTGGCTTCTCCAACTCAGGGCACTAGCAAAGTTTCATGTTCTTGCCAGCTGCAACATCTCCCATGAAGTGAGCCAAGAGAGAGCAGTGCATCCTGTCTCCAAGAAGGAAAATACAGGAGTTTCCAGAATCCTCAGGAGAAAGCCATGCCCACACAGAGGCCTTATTGGTTATATCTTGATTGGCAAACTTCACCTCTTCATTCATAATCCTCTCAAATTGACACCAGATTATGTAACTACCAGACTATCACACCATGAAAAATTGACAGACAAATGGTGGTTGTGTTGGGCAAAGTTGACAAGTGTGATAGTTCAGGTAGACTACAGAAACAAATTCATAGACACCCATATGTGTATAAGAAATATTTATATATAAGAGCAATTAAATACTGAGAAAGTGTATTAGTCTGGGTAGGCCAGAGAAACAAATTCATAGACACACATATGGATATAAGGGAAAGGTTTATATACAAGAGGAATGAAACATTGAGAAAGCATCCCAACCCATTCCAGTTCAAAGTCAGAAGTCTGATATGCCCAATACCAGTCCACAAAGTCTCCTTCCGACTCATGAAGTCACATGTCAGTAGATGCAAAATCGATGCTGGCAGGGATATGATACTAAAAAATCTGAATGGTGCAATGTCTGATTGAAGCATTATGCTCTTTTTCAAGATCTGTCCATATAGGGTCAAATTGAAAGCAGCCACTGGCACTGTTACATAGGATGGTTGGGGTAGTGAGATTATGTTAATGGGTGAGAATAACTCAGAAAAGGAAAGTGAGGATAGTTGTACAGAATAGTTGCACAACTCTATGGATATAACCAATGTCACTGAATTTATGTATAGAAATTGTTGAATGGAAATATATTCTTTTGTTCATAGTCTCAAAAAATAAAATCACTAACACCAAAGTCTTATGTCAATTGACTGGATAGACCATGGTAGTTTCTTTTGTTTCTATTTTTCCAATAAATGAGAAATATTTATTTTTGTGGGCGTCACTGTCCACTGCTGGAGCTACCCAGTGCTGCTCCTGAGAGCCGCTGCTGGATTTGAACCGCCAAGCCCACAGGCTGCAGTCCCGCACTCAAACACTTACACCACCAGGGCTCAGCCCTAAGAAATATTTTTAGAACCATAGGTATAACCCAAATTCTTCTCACATCTCATGTCCCATGTTTTCCTAAGCAGTATATCACACATGGCGGGTGGGGATGGGGAAAGGATAGGGAAGACTTAATCAGAGGTACCAGAAACTCCTAGAAGTTTAGGATATTTGCAGAAAAAGAGGACAAAACAGAAAAAGGAGAGAGGGACTACAGCCCATCCCAGAGTGCCAAGCCTTGAGGGCAATAAATTGACAAGAAGCATCGAACTAGCAGAGAGGACAATGGGTCCAGGCTCAAGTTGAAGTTTGTTGACCTCTACCCAGAAAAAGGCAATACAGAGGGCAACCCTGAAGATATAACTTGGGGGAGAGAGGCTGGTCTATCCAGATCTACTGGAGTGAATGAAAAAGGAGAGCGAGAGGGAGAAGGAGAGAAAGAGGGAGAGGGAGAAGGAGAAGAGGAGGGAGAGAGGCGTATTCCTATGTGAGTGTATCTTCATGTGGGCAGACCCACCTGGAGACAGATAGAGGAGTGTTGTCTTAGTTCCTAAGACCATTGAAAATTTGGGTTTTCCAATAGTCTTAAATGACCCCTGTGAAAGGGTCATTCAACTCCAAAGGGGTCTCAACCCACAGGTTGAGAGAAGCTGCCCTTTGTCTATATATATAAGATAGGAAGAATGAATAATCCCACAGAGAAAACAACAGGACAATAGTGGTTTGAACCACAACAGTGGTTCGGCCGGGGTGGGAGGGGGGGTGAGGAGAATATTGGAGAGGAGAGGGCAGGGAGGGGAAGTGGGGAGCCAACAAACTCAGGAATAAGGGATCAATAAAAGCTCAAAAATTGATGGCGAGGAAGGTGTATAATGCCTTGTGGTGTTTAATCTAGTGCTGTGACCCTTTAATAAAATTCCTTATGCTGTGGTGACACCAACCATAAAATTATTTTCATTGTGACTTCATAATTGTAATTTCTCTACTGTTATCAATTGGATGACCCCTGTGAAAGGGTTGTTCAAGTCCCAAAGGGGTCGCAACCCATAGGTTGAGAGCCACTGAAACAGTGGAAAGAAATAGAAGGTAAAATCTATTTATAGAGGTATAGTTATAGACATGTATATATGTAAATATACTAATTTATAATGAAAGGGATAGAGGCCAATGTACATATATTTATATGTCAAGTATTAAGGTAGCAAATGGACTTTGGTCCTCCACTCAAGGCCTCCCTTAACACAAAAACACTTTATTCTAATAACTTGATATTCTTTGCTGATACTCACTTCCCGACACAATCACTGAAGACAAATTAGGTGCATTAGCAAATGTGGTGAAGAGAGCAGATCATGACCATCTATCAAAAGATAGAGCATCTAGGGTCTTCAAGTCTTGAAGTTAAGCAAGCAGCCATCTAGCAGGGAAACAACTAAGCCTATATGGAAGGACCACATCAGCCTGTGTGATCATGAGGTAAGGCATCAGGTATCAGGTTGCAAAAGATCCAAAACAACTATATTAATACAAGCAGGGGGGGGGGGGGTTAGAGTGGTGACCCAAAACTCAACTGTAGACAATTGGCTATCTCCTGCACAGAAGGGTTATAAGGAAGGGATGATTCAAACAAAGTGCAGAATAGCATCAATGAAACAAACATCATCCCTCAAGTTCCTGAATGCTTCCTCCCAGCACCACCACCCCCCACTACCATGACCTAGTCCTACCTTACAAAACCAGTCTGGACCAGATGAGAACTCTTGACATCTGGAATTCAGAACAGATAACAGTAGTGGGAATAGCACAGGGGGTTGGGGAATTGTAGGAAAAGGGATGAGGAAGGAAGAGGAACTCATCACAAGGTAGGATAAACAGCCCCCTGACACACACACACACACACACACACACACACAAGGAGATGAATAATAAACATGTGGGTGAAGGAAAACAACAGACAGTATAAGATACAAAATAACAGTATATAATTGATCAAGGATTCTTGAGAATGAAAGGGGGAGGGGAAAAAAGAGAAGCTTGTATCAAAAGCTCAAGCAGAAAATGTTTTGGAAATGATGATGGCAATGTAGATACAAATATGCCTGATACTATTGATGTATGAAATGTTATAATAGCTGTAAGATCCCTCAATAAAGTGGTTCATTTTTTTTAAAGTGGGCACAGAGGTAAGAAGTGTTTTCAGAAATAACCACCTGACTGTTTTAAATATCAAACACCTGGGACATTGAGGATTTAGCCTGTTTGTTCCCAAGGAGGAGATGTACAACACTGGCAGGATGAGGCGATAAAGCACATAGCAAAGAGAGGACAAAGCCCATACTAGGAACTCCGGAAGGAGCCCTGGTGGTGTAGTGGTTATACATTGGACTGTGCTGCACATGGTCAACAGTTCAAAGTCATCAGTAGAAAGACTGGACTTTCTATCCCGTAAACAGTAACAGTCTTGGAAACCCACACAGGATGCCTATGAGTCAGCACTGAGTCAATAGCAGTAAGTTCGGTGAGTTTAAGGAGTCAGAAATATTGTTGTCACTATCATCATTAGATTTTCAAGGTTGACCTAAAGACAAACAATTTCTATAAGTCTCCATAAAAAACCTCCTCCTAGTCACAACAGAAGGGGGTTGGTTAGTAAAACAGCTATGAGATACATGTGCCTATTTAAATTTAAATAAACAGAAATAAAATGAAACTAAAACTATAATTCCTTAGGCACACAATCCACGGAATTTCAAATGCATAATGGGCACCTGTGGGTAGTGGTTACATTTTATTACAAAACAGCTTCACCACTCCTGTTGTTTTAAGTTAAAGGGTAGAGACTTCCTAGAGAAGAGGTTCAGATGCTGTGATAGTTACATAATCTGGTGTCAATTTGAGACTATTAAGGGTGAATGGAGTGGAGTTTAGCCTGTCAATCAGGTCCCAACTTGATGACCTCATTTGGAGGCTCTCTGGAGATAAACAGCTGAATGGTGGCCAGACACACACACTCTCCCTGTGAGACATTCCTGCTGACAAGTCACATGGAGCTACACTAGCGTCCTGGAGCTGGAGACCTGCAGCCGTGCTGAGATGCTTACACCACCACGGGATCCACAAGACTTTTCCACTGGCCTGTGATCTTTCTGTATTTGGTATCATTACATGTGTTGTGTGAGTCTGAAGAGGAATTTATAGATTGGTATTGGACTTATGGCTAATATCGAACTTATGAACTTGGTCTGGACTGGGCTGGGATATTTCATAATATTAACTTGTTGTATACAAGTTGTTCTTTTTTAGATAGAGATAATAAGTATTTATTTATTTAATAATTTTATTGAGGACTCATGCAACTCTTGTCACGATCAATACATACATCAAGTGTATGTAGACCACATTTGCACATTTGTTGCCATCATCATTCTCAAACCAGTCTCCTTCTACTTAGGCACCCAGTTTCAGCTCCCCATATTTCCCCTCCCACCCCATATTTCAGCTCCCCATATTTCCCACACTCCCCCTTTCTTATATACATATGAATGTCTATGAATTTGTTGCTCTAGTCAGCCTGGACTAACACAGAGGCCAAGAGCAGGTTATTTCCCTTTAAGGCCTGTGAAGAATTTCTG
Organism: Nesogale talazaci; assembly: GCA_004026705.1. Classification (NCBI taxonomy): domain Eukaryota; kingdom Metazoa; phylum Chordata; class Mammalia; order Afrosoricida; family Tenrecidae; genus Nesogale; species Nesogale talazaci. Next base: position 179,645 of record PVJH01000622.1, read on the forward strand.
ATGTTTACTTAGTAAATGGCATATGAAAGTCACACTATTAGTACTAAACATTTAAGGCAGTTCTTATCCCAACTGCAGATAGCATGCATAGTTGCTATCTAGAATTATTTTGTCTACTATTAAACATGTTAGAAGCCATGAAATGGAGTGTGTATCAATAATATGAATATCAAGATATGGATAGCTTTCTTACAACATCCACACCACTGGAAAGGGTTTTGAATTAAAGACACTAAAAGTGGTACAAGCACATGTAAACTGAGCTCCACCCTTAGTCTAAATTGAAAGAGGCATTCTGGGATAGTGTGTTGATCACACAAATACCACGCAAATTTATAAAGTTTAGCACCTAGGATGTATTTTATACCAACAAGTGGATTGAAGGCACAGTGAAGTAAAATACAATAATGTGAAAGAATAAAAATCACAGTGACAATCTATTTGACAAGTCTCTGGTTTGAAGTCACCAAAATGCTTTGTTTGGTATAATTATTCTGTCAAGAGACATTATGCAAGATAGAGCCCACAATGTCCCAAAATCTGATAAAATTTCTGGAAGGAAGAAGCATATAATAAGCAAATCATTCCTGTCTCAATCAGGAGCGGGAAATCATGGTTCCAGGAATAGCAAATCAAAATAGAGAACTAAAATTCTGTTTCCTACTAATGAGATGAAAATCAAAAGGATAACCTGACTTTGGGAAGAAAGCCAAAAACTCCAAAAAAAATCCATTAACTCCAAGCAGAGTAGGCAGCAGAGTTATGGAAGTGGTAAGCAGAAACATAAATACAATTTTCTTAGGTACACTAAGCCATCTATGAATTTATGATGCTGTTGAAGGTTATAGTACTTCAAATACCAGCAAATACTGGTGGGCAGATCTGAGACTAGGAAGAAAGCCCTGGAGGTGAACTTGCTAAAATTAGTAAAGAGAAGCTGTGGATTTCAATGAGGCATTATTTGACTTACTCACTTTGAACACACCGTGAGGGAGGAGCAATCATTATAGGAGGAGCTTATGGTGGTGCAGTAGTGGGTTAATAAATATGAGAGTGCCTTTAATGAGATCTATTAGCACAATACCCTCAGGGATGAACTCAAATTTGCTGTCAGTCATAAGAATGACAGATGACCAAGTAATGCCTCCTTTTTTTTTTTTTAACTAAATCAAAGTAAATCTGAATGCAGGTAACAGTAACAATAAGCCCTTTAGGAGAAGAGAAAGATCTGACAAACAGAAGCAATCAGAATTTACATATAAAATAAACTCAAAGGGATTAGCAAAGAAACTGAGTGCTGTTAGCATTTTCCTTACAGTACAGCCGCCAATCAAATGAGATCTTAAAGACCAGAACCACCTGTGGTGCCTCTCACATTGGTCCCAACAAGACTTCTTCACCTCACTATATGATCACTTGACTTTGGTACATCAACATTTATGGGTTTATGAGCTATTTTCCTTCTGCTCCATAAAGTCAGTGTGGGAGGTGGGAGGGACCGGGAGCACTCCCCAGGGACTCATACCACCTTTCATAGAGCTCTTTCCCTGAATAGGACCCAATGGGGGAACAGATTAATGAAGGAGAGGTTACACAAAGGGAGGGGTCAGAGAAAGAAAGCCCTAAGAAAGGACTTTTCTTAAGAAGGAGGGGCCCACTGAGTACACATTCACTCTTGTCTGCTGAAAGCTCAGAGAGAAAGCACAGTGATTTCGACATCATGGAAACCCACCTAAGTCTCCACATTCCTCTCCCATGACACCAGCCTGCCTCCTCAGAAGATGAGCTCATCTTGTTTGCTGGGAGGGTTTTGCACATGACAAGTTGACTCCATGGCAGAGGTGTAGTACAGGTTAGGAGACAGTGCGATTCTTTGAAATGTTTATGTAATCATGTCCTGAGTGACATCCATTATGCTGCACAAAGCCATCAAACCCTGCTTATTTGAACAAACCATGTATTCCACAGTTATTTCTGAAAACCCTCTTGCTACATTAAAACAAAACAAAACAAAAAACTTGATTCTGAGTAAGAGGTTCCACCCTATTCGGTCAAGTAGGAAAGGCGTGTTTTAAGATGGTGTGTGCATGTAGCAAGATCATGACCAAGTTTCAGAGGCCAAATTTCATAATGAAGGCTGAGATTAGAAAGTGACTCCAAAGATATTAATGCTTCACATTACAAATTCTAAGAACACAAATAGCCCGGTAGTCAATCAGCAAGATGATGTTGTTTTCAACAGCATGTTGGTGATAAATTCAGAGATATCAAGCAGTGTGGCAAAAGAGAGGTCGCAGGCTTAATCAGCCGAGGCTCGTCCCCGGAAGCATCGGAAGCCACCTCAGGGGGATCTCAAGCACCCAGTTCTAGTTCTTTTCTTTTGCTACTGTCTACACATGTGAACTTCTTGAGAGGATATCCATCCACATTAGAAGACCTAGGGATTATGTTTTATTACTTTTTCGTAATCATCTGCCCATGTGTTACAAAGAGCAAGGCAGACAACATTGATGTAGCTGTATACCGCAGGAAGGTCATAAACCTTCATGGGGAGACCCATGGTGAATATAATTCACGATTCCCTTGTAGAGCTATTCCAATTTGCACACACGGAGTTGCTGTGAGTCAGAATTGACAGAATAGCAACAAGAGAAACAACATCACTAAAGGAACTAACAAGAATAATTATCCTAAGCAAAAAGTGGGCAGAAGACATGAAAAGACAAGACAGTTCACCAACAATGACATCCAAATGACTGACAGGCACATGAAAAAATTCTCACAATCACTAGCCATCTGGGAGGTACAAATTAATACTATAATGAGATACCACCTTATATCCACAATGACAGCACACTTTTTAAAAATCAGAAAACAAGACATGCTGGAGAGGCTACAGAGAGATTGAAGCTCTTATACACTGCTGGTGGGTTTGTAAACAGGTACAAGGATTGTGGAAAGTGATTAAGGCCCTTTGTAAAGCAACTGGGAATAGAAATACCATATGACCCAGAAATACCTCTATTGGTAATACGCCAAAGAATTAAGAGACACAAAGAAAATTGATGCATGCTTTCCCATGTTCATCACAGCCCAGTTCACAACAGCAAGAAGATGGAAGCAGTCCAAGCACCTGCAGTGGAAGAATGGATAAAGAAACCATGGTACATGCATACAATGGAACACTATGCACCCCTAAAAACAGTGATGAAACAAAATACCTCATGACATGGATGGACCTGAAACCCACTATGCTAAGTGAAGTCAGTCAATCACAAAAGAGCAAATAATGCATGAAAACAGTACTATAAGAGAAACATAAAGGCAAAGGCGGGCATTTGTTCTCAGCATATAATCGTCTAATTCAGTCTCCCAACAAAGAGATGATGTGCTATTAATGATAATGTTTAATAATATCCAAATGCTGTTGGGTCACCTTCGTGTGGAATGGGCACAAATATGATATCTCCCATTGGTTGACCTGATAAATATCTTGACATAGAAAAGTCAGTGCTTCCAGTGCTGCATCATTTTTAGGAAATATTTTCATTCATATTTCATCAATTTGTCGAGGCATGATTTGTTTGTTTGTTTGTTTGTTAATGCCTTCAGTGAAGCTCAGACTTCTACCTTCAATACCATTGTTTCTCCATCATCTGCTGCCTTTAGAACTGATTGAATGTTGACTATTTCTTTTTGGTACAGTGACCCTGTGCATTTGTTTCAACTTCTTTTGATGTTTTCTGAATCATCCCATATTTTCCTATAGAATTCTTTAATATTACCACTTAATAATATAGGATAAGATCTTTAAGCCTATAAAAGCTTGGACCAGTTGACATGCAGACTAGTTCCTAGAGCTTCAACATGGGGATCCGGGATATGACTACCTTAACGTTAGCAGAGATGCCTTAGAGACTTCCTAAAGGGTTTTAAAATATTTTCAAGGAAACTATTTTTTCCAATTAAATCTTAAATATGAAAAGGGTAAAAGATGGCTTGCAGGATGTGGCAGTCTGGCGTCAATTTGAGGATTGAGAGTATAGGGGTGGAGTCTAGCCTGTCAATCTGGAGACTAATGAGACTTCTGTGTGGACATGTTTTTCTCCTGAGAATTCTGGGAAATCTGGTTGTATTTCCCTGTTAAAGATGGAAGATGCAAGACTCAGTCCCTTGGAGACACTCTACTGATAAAACACAAGGCTGACACCCTGTGGGACAATCCTGGAGGAGAAGTCACATGGACTTAGCCTGATGGAACCAGACCTCTGAAACTGGAAAAGCCACTTAGAGAGTCATGTCAGTGCTGAGATGCTTGAGAAGCGACAGAGAGGCCTCTGCCAGTATGGAGATACTTACCAAGACTGGCCTGTGACTGTCCTGGTGTCACTGCATGTGCTTCGTGAGTCTGAAGAGGAGTTATGGATTGGTATCAGACATATGGGCTAGTGTTGGACTTAGGATCTTGGACTTGACTGGGTTGAGGATGTTATCTTAATGTACAAGCTGTTCTTGTACATAAACCTGTTTCTTATACACATGAGTGTTTGTGAATTTGTTTCTCTAGTCTACCTGGACTAACACATAGGATTTCTCAGAACAGTTTGAAATTTACCGACAGAGGAAACTGCTGAGATTTTAATATTGAGAGAGATTTCCCCTAGTGGTTCTACAGAAGAAAGATGAGGCTGTGATTTGATTCTGAGATGTTAAAATGTCTGAGACCCTTCTGGGCAGTTCTTCTTCGCTTTTAGGGTCCCAAAGAGTCAAAGTCAACTTGGTAGCAACTTGTTTTCTTTTTGTAGTCTTTACAGAAGCAAACTGACTCATCTTTCTCCCTGGGAATGGCTGGTGGGTTTGAAAAATCAGCCTTTCGTTCTGGCTGCAGAGCGAACCACTGAGCATCCAGGACTCCTGTGGAGCAGGGCAGTCTCAGAAGTAAACATGACACTGCCTTTCACTGACGTGAATGAGGAACCATTGCTTAACATTCTCATTGAACTAGATCCCCTCACAACTAGGTTGTGCCGGTTAGAACTACTGTTGTTAGGCACCATGCTGCTGGTTCTGTCCCTCAGCAGCCCTGTCCACAGCAGAAGAAAGCACCACCTGCTCCAGCACTGTCCTCACAATGGTTCTCACGCTTGAGCCCATTGTCACAGCCTCCGTGTCAACCCACCTCAACAGAAGCCGGCCTCTTGGTCACTGCTCCTCCACGTTACCAAGCGTGATGTCCTTCCCCAGCGACTGGTCTCTCCTGATAACATGCCCCGAGTGAAACGAAAACAGTTCAACTAAAAGATTTCCATGTGTAGCTTTAAGGCAGATGGGTTCCAAGCCGTTTCTAAAAATGAAAGGTATCATCTTGGTCATCTGAGGGGTACTGGTGAATTAGTGGCAGAATTCTTGCCTTCCTTTCAAGAAATCTAGCTTCAAATCCTGGCCAAAGCAGGTCATGCACAAACACTACCCATTTGTCAATGCTGGCGCCTCTGGGCTGCTCTCATGGTTTCAGTGGAGCTTGCAGATTAAGCTAAAGAGGACAAAAGGTGTGTTTCTCTCAGTCAATGAAAAACAAACCTCTTGGATCCTACCTGCCCTAATCAATCACGGAGACGATGCAGACCCAGGCCCGGGTTGCTTCTGTGCTCTGTTCCTTGTGCAAGGGGCTCTGTAACCTAGGGCCTGCATGATAGCAGCAAACAACGGCAATAACAACGGAAATCTTGATACTGGCCTTCATTCCAACTAGTAACTAAGGGGAGAAGGATTGTCATGATGCATGATAACAGATTTATAGCATCTAGCTTTATGGTAAATAAAAGGTTTTCAAAAGCTCAAAAATGATATAAAATCACTTAATGCCAAGTTTTATGGTTTTTTACAACAACCAGCAGTGAAAAATGTTGAGGAAAATTAAAACAGAATTAACAGCTAACTTAAAAAAGGAATATCCTTTTCTCCCAATGCAGAAAATACTAAGCATCTGCCTTTGTCTTTCCTGGCCCAAGGGCATGGGGAATAAGGTCAAATTCGTATTCCAGAGCTATAGCCATTTCAAGTTTTCTGCTCGCTCCTTAGGTTTCCAAAATAGCTCTCAAATTTCTTCAAAGGTTTGTTCACAAAACAGAGCTAAAATGTAATGAGAAAAGGCTGAAAGAAAAGCTCTAACCCAGGGACATCAGGTGGCCGTTTGAGAAGCACTTTAATGACAAAGCTGAAATTGACATCTGTTAGCACCTTTCATAATGTTCTCTGGAAAATGCACTGAATCCATTTAACTCTTGGCATTCGACAGGGCCAGATCCTCCAGGTCCAGCCACTATGAGAGGACTTCAATGTAAGCTCTGAGAGAGGAACAACCAAATAAGAAGGCCCCAAATGAAGCTCACTTATCCTCTTTGCTGATCCCGCCCTGGAGGGAAAGATGACAGAAACCCAGAAGACTAAATCACTCCACAAGGGAACCATAGGAAAACACCCCCTTCCTCCCATATCCCCCCACTCTCACCCCCACCCTTGCCTGGTCATTTCAGGACAAGAGAATGACATCTGCTAATGTTTGGGAAGGTAGCAATGCCAGCTTAGAAAAACTGCTGGTCACTTTCCACACAGTATCCCTCGAACTTTAATAATGCAAACCATACTCAACATGGCAACACAGCGATTACATAGCCTTTGCTATGAAGAGAGCCGATTTTCTTAATGAAAAAAGTTCTCTCTCATGACAGTAGAACAGTGTCCATATATACAGTAAGTACATCCAGGGATTGGATAACCTGTGCATGAAAAATCTTTATCTTCTAAAACCTAATTAGTTGGCTGAAACTTTATCCTTATGTGGATTCTCTTGCTATAAAAACTATCTTGAGATATTCAAAAGTAGTCAGATGTGCTTGCTTTAATGATAATAAAGCACATATGTAAGGAAAATAAAATTTTACTTTATAAGGAAAATAAATTCTGAGAGAATGCTGTGTAATACAGTGGAGGGTTGTATACTTGTCACATGTCCTCTAATTGTACTCTTCGAAGAGTGAATGTATTGAATGCCTAACTGTGTAGAAGTACAAAAGTGAGCAAGAATTCAGAGGCAAGTGAATTAGGGACATAAATACTCTCCCCTTCCCCGTGCCTCCCCCCAAACTATTAGAATCCATGTCGCTATTGAAAGCAGGGATTATCAAAGTAAGAGAGCTTAACTTAACCTGGCAGAAGAGGTAGTGTTAATAGGGAACGTTTACTGGATAGGTGATCTTTGACCTGTGAGAGCTAATAATTCACCAGGTGGACAGTGGTGTTGAGTGGAGAGGACAGAACAAAGAGTGAGGAGGGTATTCCAGGCTATGCCTTCATCTCAGCTACAACTCTAGTTGATTGTTACGGTTGCTTGAAGTGTGGCAATGAGGCTGTGTGACAGATGTCCAAGAAGCAATCCTTCAGCGCACGCTTGATTCCTCCGTGGCCTCAGTAGGCGGTTCTTTTACATCCTGACAGCTTTCCCTTTCAACCACCTATAGTTTTCTGCTTCTCTGGCTAAGAAATTCTTTTAATTCTTTGGGAGCCCAAGAGCAAGGCACCTGGAAGTATTCAATCTGTAATACCTCTATAGGTAACCATTACCTAAAGAGGAATAGGAATCAGTGGATAAATATTCAAATTTCCCTAGCTCTGATGTGAGATAATTCTGAGGAAAATTCTAAACAATCCTCAAAGACTCCTCAAAGGAATCGCTTGTTAACATACCCTTTATTGGTTGATTTATTCCCTCAGCTCATTTTCTTCATTCCTACTTATGCTTCCTGGTACCATCTTTCAAACTTAGGTATCAGTTATCTATAGCTGTGTAACAAATTGTCCCAAGCTTAAGAAGTCAAAAACAATGAACATTCATCATCTGAGGTCAGGAAGTTCAGAACAATTTTAATTCTGGCTCAGGAATTTTCACAAGATTGCAGTCATTTGAAGGCATAATTGAGGACCGGAAGTTTCACTTCCAAGTTGGCTCATTTAGATGACTGTCGGGTTGGAACTTGTTCTTGGCAGGGGGCCTCAGTCACTCATCTCATGAACCTCTTCATAGGGTTACTTGAGTGTCCTCAGGATATGAGAGCTGCCTTTCTGCAGGGCAGGTGATTTCAGGGGGAAAGAAATGGATGCAATGCCCTTTCTGACTAACTCTCAGAACACTTAGTCTCACACACTGTCACTTTGCAGTACTCTCTTGGTCAGACATACCAGTCTCACACAATACGAGAGGAACTTTGGAAGAACATAAATACATAGAGAGTGATAACCTTGCTAGAAGCCTTTTGGGTCATTAGCTATCACAATCCAATTAATGGTTTCATAGGATAGTTTGACCTGTTTTATTAGACTCCTATTTTGTGGTAGTTACCTAATTTCATGTGAGATTGATAAATAGAGTGAAGGGGCAGAGTTTAGCTTGTCAATCAGGTCACAGTCTGATTATGCCTTCTAGTGGCTGTGGCCTCTCATGAGAATTCTGGGAACTTATTCTTTGAGTTCACCTTCCACTGGACGAGACACAGAGAACTGGAGGAGTCATATGAATATGAGCGCCAGCATTGAGATGCTTCCACTGCCACAGGATCCACAACACTCTTTATCCACTGGTCTGTGATCTTCCCGCATTCGGCAGGTGCTGCCTCATTCCAAAAAAGAATTTAGGGAGCATTATCAAACATAGGAGCTAGTATCAGACTTATGAACCTGATCTGGTCTGGGCTGAGATGTTTTCTCAATATACAATTGCTCTTTGATTTAAAGCTCTCTCTGGATTTGCTTCTCTAGTCAACCCAGCCTAACACAGATGTCACCTGTGAACAGGACATGAAAGAATTATCACGTGTTTGTTTGATCAATTATTCTGAAATTCCTGATTTAGTTCCCCAAACTTTCAGAAATTAAGGAGATTCTAGCTAGGATTTGAAAAGTCAAGTCCCAACATGTAAGTAAGCCTACGCCAATGTCTACTAATGTATTTACTCCTTTTGATTTTCCTATTGCAGAGCAAGGTGATGGCGATGCCTTCCCACTTGAGTTGGTACCATTTTTCAATCTTTCAGTTGTTTCTGGCAATGCTAGACTACGATACATCACCAAAATTCTAAAGACATGGTTGCTTCTAATTTGTAATTTATATACTTTGTTTAACAAAAGTCAGTCTCTTAAAAGTTGGAGCTGAAAATCTAAATTACCCTTCATACTTATTTCATGTATAATTCAGATATACATGAACGTCTTTCTTTAAAAGGTATGTGATAACAGATAATTCAGTTTGTAGATGCCAGTTTCAAAACCCACCTCTTTGTTCTCCAGTGACAAACTTAAATATGGTCATAATAGAATAATCAAAAGATCAAAAGAGATTGTTTACTATGAGGGGCACAGGGAATAGTTGTGCTCAATCTATGATTCAACTCCTCTTTGAAAAATTTTGTCATACACTAAAAGACTAATACCCTTCATTTGACCCTGTGAACCATTTAAAGAGCAAGTGAGTTTTACAATTATATTTCTTTAAGTACTGTCTTTTTAAATCAACATCCTATATGCACAAAAGACTTAAGTTAGTAAACTCAAATCAAAATACAAATATTTATTTATGAGGGAACTTCAAAAAGTCATAGGGAAATTCTACTAGTATTTGATTCCACTTTCCCCACACAATTTTTTGAAGCTCCCTATATGAGTACCTAAAAACAAAAATTGAAGCAGTCTGTCAAAATTTTAAATGAAACCCTTCTTTTTAATGATGCACATGCTTATTTCTAACACACATGTCAAGCCTCTCGATGAGTATGATCTACATATACCTTGGAAATGAAAGGGGAGGGAAATAAAGATATGAGCAATAAATAAGTAAAGATGCTTATCTGAGTAGGAACAGATCAAACAAGAAATGTAACAGGCGAAGTTCAAGTATAAAGTCTTCTCCATTGTTGGTAGGCTCAACTCTCTTATTGATTATCATCTTTTAATACTGCATGAACTACAAGAGCTTGAGTTTTTCTTTTACAAGGAGATCCCCTTTTCCTTTCAACCATTCTCCAATTCAAGAAAATTACTGCATAAATTCTGATTGGTATAGACTTGATTTACCACACCAAGAAGATACATTTTAATTAATTTAATCACAGTGAAATCTCACAATCTAAAATAAATACATGCAATAGGCAGATAAACTTTTTTCTTTTGAAGGTAATCAGTAGAGCATGCCAGACTGGAGTGTTAAGGATCTAGCAAAAGTGTTTTTACTGTGGTTGTTGTTCAAGAGCATACCCAGCAAGCTGGAATCTTCTGTCTTAACTCCACCTCTTTGTATCTGCAAATCTAAACTGAGTGTAAAATGATCCATGTATGTGAACTTCCTTTACATATTTATCCCATCTCCGTATGGTGTCTATGTACAGGATGTCTAAGTAGAAATCTGTTTTGTTCATCTAGCTGGTATATGATGGTCACATTTGTTTAATATGTGCTTGCAAGGTTCAAAATAGTTCCTCTCTTTTAAAAATATTACAAGGTGCTCACTTGTGCTGAATCCGTCATCTATAGAAGACCTGAAAATGTTAACTGAGGACAGCAGGAGAGATGCCAAGTTTGTTTTCTTTTCACCTTTATTGAGATGTGACTCACATAGTATATAATTTGCCCTTTTGATGTGCTTTTAATATACAATATTCACAAAGTTGTATATCCATCACCATAATTCCAGAACACTTTCATGACTCAGACCCCAGCGAGAACTCCCAAGTTCTAACAGTCACTTCCAACTTTGTCCTCTCCCTACCACTAGAAACCACTAATTCATTTGATGTGTCCATAAATTCACCTAATTTGTACAGGTCACATAAAATGCAGTGCCCATATAATGTGTGGCCCTTAGTGCCTTACTTCTCTCACTTAATATGATGCTTCAAGGGTCATATTGCAGCATTTAGCAGTACTTCATTCCTTTCAAAAACTAGAGAGGGAGGTACAGAGGGGTAAAATGAGGAGCTGATACCAAGGACTCAAGTAGAAAGAAAATGCTTTGAACACAAGGATGGCAACATATGTACAAATGTGCTTGAGAAAATGGATGAAAGTATGGACTGTGGTAAGAGTGAACAAGCCCCCAATAAAATGATTTAAAAAACAAACAAACAAAGGATTTTGTGTAGACCTGTGTTTCCAATTCTTCCTTCACTATTAATTCAAAACTAAATAAAATGATCAAAAAGCATTTTCACTATACAAAGTATACGTGTCCATAACTATTTTATCATGTATGCTTCACTCAACATCGGTTCAGATAATACCTCCACATACATGTCCTTGGTCTCATAAGATTGTTTATTTTGCTTTATGAAGGGAAAACAGCTCTCATTTTGCTTACTCTTTCCTGCTAACTATTTAAAAAACAAACAAACTCACTGCCATCAAGTTGATTCCAACTTGTGATAATCCTCTGGGACAGGGTAGAAGAGTCCCTGTGGGTTTCAGAGACTGTAATGCTTTATGAGAGTAGAAAGCCTCCTTTTTCTCACATGGAGCAGGTGGTGGTCTTGAACTGCTGATCTTGGCATCAGCGGCCTGACATATAACCAACTGTATGAAGAACACCCCCAAATCTAGATTCCTATGCAGTGCATTACAGGTGAGGCAGCGGATATAGCTCTGGACTCGACTCCCAGCCTTTGTCTAGCAGACAGGTAAGTGACTGCAGTGGACACTGCAGAGGCCAAGCTACTCCTGCTGCCCCAGTGGGTGGACTAGCAGGAAGGGCTGGGCCTGCTTTGCTTCCTCTTTGCTCTCTTCCTCCAGTTCCACACCTACCTCCATCAACTCAGCCGTCAATGCTGCCACCATCCATTCCTCCAGCCCCAGCAGCAGCAACACTGGCAGTAGTATCAGTCAGGGCAGGCAGCGCAGGCTCCCATGAGATTGCATTCACATATTGTCCAAATCAGCCACGCTCCTCTTCCAAGGGGTGTGTAGCAGGCATCAGGCTACATGTAGCTGTACACAATAGTGCAGACTGAGTTTGTCAAAATCAAGCCCTTTTTATTATTTTAAAGGATTGTTATTGATATATAGCTCATGAGATTATGTGTAATCTAAACATTTGTGGAAAGTACTTTTTGTAGTAGCAACATTTCACTGTAATTGTTATATTTTATGATGTGCTACATAGCAGCTGATGGCCCCCAGGGAACCTATCCTTATCATGTTGATTGGTCACGTTGGTGGGAAATAGAAGAAGCTCCTTTCCTTCACATATCTCCCAATAGCAGCAATTGCTCTTTCGATATTGATGGCCCTGGCACCCTCTTCAAGAGCTGCTTCAGAATGATGTGAGCAACCCTAGATTCTCAGTTTAGATATGAGCTTGTTTCGAGGCAGAATAAAGGTGCACTATCTTCCTTTTTAATTCAGCTAATTGCTGAATGATATTTTAATAAGCACCTGAAGTAGGAGAAACCTACTATTTATATTGCAATCATCCCTGAGCTGCAGACAATAATTCTGACTATAGAATGCTGCAGGAATGCCCCAGTACTAAGCCTAGAGAAAAAGAAAATATCATGATCACCCTATATCCTTAAGTCCATAAACAAGGCATAGCACTTTCTCATCTTCCTATAAAAGAGTCCATTATAAAAACTAGATAGGCAAGGATAATTTTAATACATGCTGTTGAATCCTAGGTGGATATTTCAGTTTGAGGATTCTGATATTCCCTTGCTCTTGTTTTCTCCATACCAACATTTTAGATAGTTGGTTTGTGATCGTCCAGCAAATTTTCTTTCAAAATAGGCCCATTTGTCTTTTAAATGGCTGTGAGGCATATTCCTCAGTGCCAAGAACATAGTCATCCATTTCATAAAAGAGGTCAAATGATGGTATTTCTCCCTCGTCCTTTCACAAACATCCTTCCCAGCCATTACAAAGCCTTCAAGGTTTCAATGGCATCCTAGGCCAACAAACTATCTCTGTAAATCTCCTCACATAAGGAAACCAATGCAAAAAAAAAAAAAAAAAAGGAAACCAACGTATGCCTTCAAAAATTCAGAGGGTCACTCTACATGCAAACAAGCTGAACACAATTTAGAAATGCAGTGTATGAGGAATCTACTTCTGGGATGAATATCTTCTTATCCTTATGAGAGACTTTGGTCTATGTTTCCATCCAAAAATTGAATCCTAAAAAGAGACTACCTTTTTCTTCTCGACGACAGGCAAAGCAGTCCTTGGCCTAAGCTAATGTGACACCTCTGAGCAAATAATTTAAATGTTATTACTTTTAAATTCCTTTTGTACAAATGGAAATCATAATCCATACCCCCAGGGGTCATACTGAGGGATAAATTAATATAAAATACCTCCCTCTGTGCCAGACTACAAGTTCAATGTATAGTACAAGTGCTGGGTGTAATAAATGGTAGCACTGTTCATGACAGGGGTTAGATTGATGACGGTGGTGTCAAGGAAGGTGATACTCATGATTCACTGACAGGGAAATTTAGCTCAGAAAGTCCCTGGTCTTCTGATCATCCCGTATCTCTCCCCCTTAAAATATTCATCCCTGAGAATGCAATGCATTAAGATCCCTCCAACAGGAAAGAGAATAACAATAGTTTCATAAGCTAAAGGGTTCTGCAATTTAAGGAGGGCTTCAAGAAAACAATGGATAAAGGACTCAGCAGGCTAAATTCAGCGGCTCGTGCTTCTGTCCAAAAACACATTTCTGTGTGTGGAGATCCTAGGAAAGAAAAGATCGAAGGAGACCATGTGAAAAGCAGAAGAAACAGAGTCTAATTCAGAGCCCACCTGGATAGCTATTTTCTGGGAAGCTGGGACTCCACTCCAATGGCACTTTTGTTGAAAGAGTTGGGTTTGGCCATTAAACTACTACACAAACTAGAGTAAAGAGAGCACCCCCTCTCCACCCCTGCCCTTTGCCTAGATTGCCTTGGTTATTCCACTTAAACTTTGTTACCTATTTCTGTCCTACATGGGATCATTCAACTTACCGGGTGACAATAACTCTCATTTGAAAACAAGGGAGCCGCATCAAATTCTAATTCAGATAGAAAAGTGCAATTCTTAGATACTGAGGGAAAGCATGACCTCACCATTTAGAAATTAAATTCCAGCATCTTCGTGATGGAATGCTAGTTTGTTTCTGTCTGATTTCAAAGATGAAGGTATTGATGCATTAAAGCATTTTTGTTCTGATTAGGTAAAAGAAGGACAGCCAATCTCCTGTTCACTATTACAGTCAGAAAATTCCACAGGGACAGCTATACTGCGTCCCATAGTGTCACTATGAGTTGGCATTGACTCAGTGGCCGTAAGTGTGGTTAGATACAGAAAGAGTCTAGTGACAGAGTGGTTACGGGCTTAGACACTTGTGGAAGGACAATATGGGAATCTACTTCCCTACCATTACAGCCTTGGCAATCCCATGGGGCAGCTTGACTCAGTCCTTGAGTCACAAAATTGACTAGAGCGCAGCGGGTCTGTTTTTGTTCTTTACTTTGCCATAGCAGAAACCAAACAGAAACTGAAATGTGAATACTTAGATTCAAACTCAACCTCTGTCTCCAATGAGCTGTACAACCTTGGAAAAGTAGTTTAAATTCTTCAAACTCAGATCACTTATAAAATGAGAGAGTCTTGCAAAAAAAAATGACTGAAGAAATTTTTAGCTCTACCTTTTCTTTCATTGGCCTGTGCTCATGCTTAGAACTTTATACATTCTTATCAGTGTTTTAAAAAAGCAAAGTTTGTCAAGAAAACATACTAACCACAAGTTTGCCTAGAGAGAGTGTAGGTTAATAGTTTGCACTCATTCATATATCTGGGATGCAAATGCACTTGCTCCCCGCTCAAACCTCACTAGTATAGGGACCGTTAGGCTTCTTTATACCTAATAATACTTTATGAGCTTCATTTGAAATGAGTCCAAGTAAATCCACTTCATCCTTTTTCAAATTCAATATAATATCACATTGAATATTATACCATGGCTTCTCTAGCTACTAAAATTTTAGGCTGGTTCCAATTTTGCTCTTTTAGATGGCATAAATAAGGCAGGAATTAATGTTCTTGGACAAATATTTGTGTGTCCAAAGTTGGTATTTTTTCTTTTGCAGACCATTTTTTTGTTTTATGTATGTATATATTGGTCTAAAATCATGTGGTAGAGAGCATGTTGCCAGTGATTGCAAATGTTGCCTCTCTCTTGAAAATTCAAGATATAAAATATGATGACATTTTAGTAAAATCTGACAGAAACCCACACTAAGCCCTGCCAACAGTTTTTCAGAAGTTATTTAATATTGTCGATAATGTGATATAGTTAACCTGTCAAGTCCCTCAGAAATTTAGAAAAATATTTAGAACTTGATGAATGAGAATAATAACAATGGAACGGTATCACAGGCAGGGGATGTTAAGTCCCTAAAGGAAAATGTGCACCACGCAGCTGAGGGGGGGGGAGGTGGGGGAACATTCTGACTGACACAACTGAGAGAATAGTTCAACTTCAAAGCTAAACAAAAGAAAAATTTTAATCACCATAATTTAGAAGTAAAGATTGACAGTTTGCGAATCCCCTGATTCATGTTCAAGGTACTGATTCAGTTGAATACCATCAGTTGCAGTATTGCCTATGTGCTAACGAAATTAGCTATTGGAGTGTTTACAACTTCCTGCATTTAAGAACAAAGGTTCCTAAAAATTGAGATGTAATTTTAGTTGTTCTTCCCCCTTTCAACTCAAATCAGAACAATATATCACTTCAACAAAATGCCGTCATTAAAGCCATACAACTTACAAGAGAAATGGAGATGATGATGGATAAACATGTTCACCTGCATCAGAAGGTAGACTCTTGAGTTGAAGAACAGAAAGTAGACTCTGATTAATATGTTCACTACCTTGTTCCCAAACAATGCCTTTTCCCAGAAATATCTGTTTACTTTACACAGGTTCTATTTTATTGTGTGTGGCCACCTTCCCTAGACAATTACATGTATTTTTCTTGATGTGAGGGGAAAGTTTTAAATGAATGATTATGTCTGCATCCAAATTTTCTAAAGGAATAAAACAACTATGGTGAAAAAATTTTCAGACACAAATCTTTGAATCAGCATAATTTTTTACCTCTGTTTTGTGAGGAAACATTCTTTCACGTGGGCAAAATGATCCCCAGAATCACTCTGGTCTAGTTAAGCTGTGCTCCCAACCAGGGAGTCTTTCCTCTGTACCTCAGACATTGAGAACATCTAAAATGTGATGAGTTCAAAGAGCTGTTGGAGGATCACTTCAAAAAACTTGCAGCCTTTATGCCTCTGACATTATTTACATTAATGCACTCTACAGGAAATCCCAAGTCTATAATAAGGCCATTTAATGGGTAACTGAAAGTGAAATCTTTATGATTTCCTGTCTGCCAAAAAATATTCTCCAGCTTTCTAAGACTATTGGTGTTTCAGAACACTTCCTGCTAACGTGCAATTTCCAGCATAGAGAAGCCAGCACATTTTCTAAAACTTCATAGAAACTTTTATTTTAGGAAATAATATCTTACTTAGAAATACATTGTGCAAAGCGTTGGGTTCTGCAATTTAGAGAGAACTCCATTGTGGGTCTTTCTTGTTGTTATCTTCTGATTTCTGTTCCCTCGTGTTTTGCACCGTGATTTCTCTTGCTCCTTCCATAACCACAGAAGAGTGATGTTCCTCATCTCTGTTGAAGGCAGAAATCTCTAAAGGCAGGCATGTCTTTTAATCCAGTCCATCCCTGGTGGTGCACCAGTGGTTAAAGTGCCTTGCTTCAGAGGGATCAGGATCCAGGCAGCATGTCAAATTCAGTTGGAGTGTTTCTCACGTGCTCTTTTCTAAAGTAACGCAATGGAAAGTAAATAAAACCATGATAATCAGGAAGCAATCAGCCCAGCAAGTCTTTTCATCTCTTCATGAGGCTTGGACTGAGCACCCTTCACGGCAGTGTGAGAATTCATTCACGGGAGTGAAAATTGACTTAAGTTCAAGAAATCAAAGCTGATGACCCTTGTATGAATAATGTCCAGGGTAGAAGTGGGCTTCAGGCACCACTGAATGCAGAATTTAAAGTATGTCATCAGGACTCAGCTTTATTGAACTCATGAAAAACCTGGGGCAAAATTTCCCTTGTGCTTTGCTGGTTTTGATGGAACCCATTAATGAATGGGTTCATTCATTCTTCTATTCATCAAAACTGCACACAGGAACTTCATGCTTAGAGGTACATTTTTGAACATAGCATTCCTAAAATGGCAGCCTCAGCTCTCCCATCTCTATCAATTCCAATTCTTCTCTCCAATTTAACAAATCCAGTTACCATGTCCTAGTTCCAAAAACCAAGGGGAGTCGCTCTGATGGGAGCTATTTTGCATCTATCCCTAGTCTACTCAGTGGTGCCTGGAGGAAAAGTCATAAAAATTACCACTCTGGGGCACAGAAACAGATTCTCTAAGAAAGGCAGAGAGCAGAGGAAGCAATGATGAGCTATTCAGACATAACACCTGTTTTAGTCTGGGTAGAACAGAGAAACAATTTCATAGACACTCATATGTATATAAGAATGAGATTTACATACAAGAGCAATTGAATATTGAGAAAACATCCCAGCCCAATCCTGATCAAATTCATAAGTCCTATATTAGCCCAAATGTTTGATACCAATCTTTAATGTCCTCTTCAGACTCACTTGCAAAACACTTGCAATGATACTGAATGTAGGAGGATTATAGGCCGGTGAGTTGAAAGTCTTGTGGATCCAGTGACAAAGTAAACATATCAGCATTGGCAGTGGTCTCTACTTGCATTGGGGTAGGTCCATGTGTCTTCTCCAGCTCCCGGGGTCTGTGTCATATGTGTTTTGTCAGTAGAGCATTTCTCAGAGAGAGAAGTGCCTCCCTCTTCCCAGGAGGAAATACTGGAGTTTCTAGATTTCTCAAGCAAAGGTCATGCCCACACCGAGACCTCATATATCTTGATTGACAGGCTAGACTCCACCCCTTTACTCATGATCCTCTCAAATTGACACCAGATTAATTAACTATCACAATCCTATTGCTACCACAACACATATACACATTTGAAAGCCATCTGTTTATGATCTTCCTATTCTGTCAACCCAGTCTCTCATGTGATATGGAAAAGAAGGAACTGGACAACTGTTTCCAGAATCCTCATGTACTGCCTCTTCTCTTACTCTTCCAAGCTTCCTCACACACCATTGACGTGGGTCAGGGAATCTCTCAGAAAGTTTTAGACACAGATGAGTTAAGTAAAACTCTTTGCCAACTCCACCTTAATGTCTAACTGGTGTGAGATTTGCTAGGTGCAGTGAGTTCAAGTTCTTGCCCCACCAGCTGTTACTTTGGGCAAGCCATTCAACTTCTCTTTGCCACATTTTTTTTTAAACACAACCCTTGAGATCTTTGTGGTTTCTTCTGTGTAGTGTATTATCTGTCAAGATTGACCCTCGCTGGTCCAATTGGAAATTGTTCTTTCTTCTTAAACCCGTTAACACTCTCAAGTTTTCTGCTACCCGGTAGCTCTCCCACAATTGCATGGCAATGTTAAAGAACATCAGAGTGGATATAGAAATTTTGAGTTCTCAGCCCAGCTCTGACCCCAGTCACTATGTGGCCTTGAGAAGACACTGATCCCTTGCATTTTGGGATGACCACTTATGACACAGGGAAATAGAGTAATTGTCTCCTTACTTCCTTCCAGCTTTCTTCTAAGAATACCCCTTTGTGGTAACAATAGCTTTAAAGATGGACTTGGGGCAAATTAAATGTTACCGCCATGGGAAAACAAAGATTCTTTTTCTAAACAAGGGACATGCCTGAAAGCTGTGGAATCTAGAATTCTCTGGTATAAATGTGCTAAGAAGAAAAAAAAAGTTGAGAGAGTAGCCTTTTAGTAAGGTTTGTGGTGAACGCTCTGTAATATCATCCTGAGAGGGCGCAGCTCCTCATAAAGAGGGTCTGGTAAAGGGCAGAAGGAGGGAGAATATGAAGAGCATTATTCCTAGCTGGTGTCAGTGGGTCTGTATTTCTTCTCCTTCTGTGCTTCTATTTATTGGTTAACCACAAATCATCTCCTTCACCTGTTAGCAAGCCCCATTTTTAATTAATAAAACAAGTTTCAAAGCAATCTTTGATTATTTTGAAGGCAGATTATTTATTGGCTTTCTGTACTTTACGGCCTTCCGGATGCTGAGGGAAGCCTCACCTGAGCAAAGTATGTCTGTGGGAAGGTCAGAGACGTCCTTGGAGTGCCACTGCCATATATCCTCGCATATCAGGAAATATGCTTTTGTGCAATAATCATTTTTAAGCCACTGCCCAGTCTCCCCACAAAAGCAAACATCATGGTCATGGCTGGCTCACTGGCTGGTGCATGAGCATGCACACCTTTGCACAGCTTCTAAGACTGTACAACAAACACTCTTCAGACCACCTTCTCCGCAGGACATGTGGAAGATGCCACGATTCACAACTGAACTCTTTTGGTGTACATGCCGTTTCCCGAATTCAACTGCACCATACATATAAAAAGCAAGAAGCCGATTTGAAACACAGAAGTCATACATGGGTATGAATGGGTACAACCGCTGGCATTCTGAGAATAGAATGATGAAAAGACCTCTTTTATTAACCACTTACTGCTGATCAAGCATTACGTGTCTTGTCAAATTAAATCCGCACCAGCACTCTATGGCGCAGGCATTCCTCTTCCAAGCTTACAGATTTGGGAAGCAACTTGCCCAAGGTCACTTAGCTACAGAGTAGCTCAGCTAGAATCCCATCCTGTGTCCGTTTTTGCACCAAAGGCTTTGCTTTTATCTTTACTCCCGGCCATGGGATGAACTACATTTCCTCTAAAGCATATACTGTACACCCCAACTCGAATGCCTGGGGTTATATTCCCATTGGGGAATGGGTTTTCTGTATTACGTAGTGAGGCAAACAAGCAAAGCAAACACGGGTGGAGGAACCCCGATGCCACACCACTTGCAGGTCACCAGGAAGCCGGGACCTTCTTCCAAAGAGGAAGCCTTCTCCATCTGATACGCTGGTTTGAACTTCTAGCCTCCTAGACGGTGAGAAAATATATTTGTTTTTAGGAAACTACACACTCGTGGCGTTTCTGCCGGGGCAGCATAGATAACGAAAGCCCCCACTCTCCCAGGACCATTGGATGTAGCTGAAAGAACTCAGTCTCGCTTTCTACTGTGGACCCTCATGCACGCGTGTCATAGGAAGTACCGTGCATGAACAGCGCTTCTTCTTGGTTGCATTTGAAACATCCCATAGTCAAATTCTTCTCTTAAAAAACTAAAAACCTTGGCAGGTTCTTATCTTGATGTCATGAAAAAGTGAATGTAGCTCTGCATTCTAAACAAAACAGCTCCCCCTACAGTTGTTGCTTTCCTGGCGGTGGCCCACTGTGCAGAGAACCCCCGGGGTCAGAGGCCAGGAGGCGGGGCCCGGCGCCATGACCTCACCGAGGGGCGGGACTACTCTCCCCCGGGGAGAGTACCCACGAGAGGAGGTTCCTTTGACTCCCCCCACCCCCGCCCGCCGAAAACCTCCTCGGTGTGGGCCCCAGCAGCAATCTGGAGGCGGGCAGAGCCGGGGGCCGCCTGGGACCGGATCAAGGCCGGCGGGAAAGCGGCTTCCGGAGCCTGAGTTCCCTCGGGACCGGCCGTGCGTGGCCGGCGGAGGCACGCCCCGTGCGTCTCCCGAGGGCCCCGCTTCCTCTGTGACGTCACCGGCCCGGCCCCGCCCCGCCCCGCTCGCCGGCCTCCCGGAACTGTGTGGAACCCTGCGTGCGCGGCCGCGCGTCAGCGTCCCCTCGGGAGACAGGCGCGACGGCACGGTGATGCCAGCACTGGTGGGAACGTCTTTCTCTGGCGTGTGAAGGACGCTCCTGAGCCTGGGAACCTCCAGAAGGCCACTGTCTCGTGCTCTCCCCGTGGGCCTGCCTTCGACAGCAAGTTGTCTGCGCCCGGGTCCCTTCGGATACCCTCTCCAGGGGCACGTTTCCCAAGGGATGCGAAAGATGGGAAGCAAAGAGGAGGGTCTTCGTGGCTGCACGTAAAATGGACCTAAGTGGATAAATGAAAGAAGGTGACAGTGATCAGGCTCTGGCCCTTCCCGCCACGATGAATCTGAAAAGTGTTCACTTTATCACAACGTAGTCACAGAGATAATGATGACTACCACCCATTTCTTTACACCGGCAAACTTCTGCATCAACGATTTGACAGATAATGCAGTGAAATCTCAGAAAGCCAGAACCTGTGTAAGGAGGAAAGCTGCCTGAGAGCAAACGCAAATAATGCTCTACTCAAACCCTCGCGAGAAAAGAGCTAGAACTGCTGTCCCCTGTCAAAGACAGAACATCTGGGAGACCCAGGCCAGGAAGGTGGGCCCTGCCGAGTGCCATCTCGCGCGGGTTTCAGGGGATCTCATTTAGCACGCAAGCTGCTTTTTAGACCCATTTTACAGGAGAGGAAACTGAGAGCCCAAAGAGCTAAATAACTTCACTAAGCTCTTACAGATAGTGTATTACCGTCCACAGAAGTAAATATAGGCCAATATGACTCCAGAACCCACATTTTCAGCAAAACAGCTTCATTAAAACAAAAATGCGGGCTTTTATCCCCACTGGCTGGGGAGGTGTGGTTGAGGGTATTGGCTGGCCATACTGGCTGAGTTAAACCATACCTGTATGATGTCCTGTGCCTAGTGTTGTGTGGGGACGCAGGTTTAGTTTCACTGCGCACCTGTGCAATGTCATGTTGCTTGTGCCTAGTGTTCTGAGACCCAGGTGTACCTCCCACCTGGGCGTGAGTGAGGTGGGTCTTGTCGTGCTCAGTTCTGGATTTTCCCATAGGTGTTTCATTGGTGTGCCAGATTCCTTTCCAACCCCCTTACTACGGCATGGGCAGCTAATTTTCGTTTAGCAGAGTCATTTGGGGGAAGACAACCTGCTTTGTTACTAATCCAGCGACCTGTCAACGGGACACATGAAAAGTGAGAGTTTTAAGATTTGCCTTTGAATTACTAAAACGCCTACAGCCCTGAAGTTATGACACCAACTAGTAAAAGTCCGTTTGCAGCTGCTGAAGGCACTTCAGCCCTGACTGCATCTGAGCAGAATCAGTAACTGAAGAGCACATCCTTGGGACTTTAATTTCCTTGAATTGAACTCCCCAAAACAAGAGAATTTGATTTTGAAGATTAACTTCATTGAACTTCAGCTAATGAAGAAAAAAAATAAGTAAATAAAGCAAAAATGCAAGTTGCTAAATAGTTATCTACAGTGGGATATATGATCAGATCCTAGGAAGGGTTCGTGAAGACACGTTTTAAAATATGAGCATTCTTCCCCAGCAAAGATGCTCTTTGCATCCATAGATTGATTGTTTGCCTCGATGAAGGGGCATTACAGATAATGTGCATAGAGTGATTTATGGCTTTTAAAGTATTTCCACGTATGCCATTTTATTGGATTCTCCCATAAGCCTGTGATAAACACAGGAAAGGAATGATCATTTCCAATTTCTAAACAAAGCAACTGTGGCTTCTAGAGATGAAATACATTATCCATGCCCTGCAATTTAAAAAGAAGCATCTCCTGACTCCCAGCTCTCAGCTTTTGTGATTCCCCTAAGCTTTGGAGACATATCATATTTGTCGGACCATAAGACACACTTTTTCCCCAAAAGAGTGGGGGGTGGGCGACGAGGTGTGCCTTATGGTTTGAAGGTGTGGTACCCCAGAACATTTGTTTATAATTCCATGTGCCAACTTACTGTCCACTGCTGTCTGCATGCTGTGGTTTGCTGTGTGTTCAGGGGAAGTCTCACCTCCTGGAGTCTCAATGTCAGTCAGGTCATATGAGCAGCACAGCACACGCCTCCCCTCATTGGTTAATGAAGGTGCTGATGGTTCTTAACATCACTGTTGAGTTTACACAGATAAAGACTATATTTTGCTTTATTTTAATAAATAGTGTTTTGGTACCATTTGGTTCAGAATATATTTTTTCTTTTTTTCCTGCTCTAAAAACTGGGTGTGTCTTATGGTCCCAAAAATACGGTAACTTGGTAATTTCAATGGTTTCTCCCTCCATCGACTACAAACCCCATCCTCACAGACGCCTTGTCCTTCAGGCCTGCCTTCCTGTATCTTGATGGGAGGTTCTGTCTTTTCCCTCAGATATCTCCATTTCACTTGAGACAGAGATAGGGCTATATTAGTTGTTTGTATGAATCCTCCCTGCCATCACAGTTATTCTTGACCAGTTAAAAATAATACCTAGGAGGAGAATTACATGGCAAGAAGAATTGGTGGGAATTTGGCAGACATTTACTTGGGATGATCTCACATAAAGAGAGAAAAGGTTGTTTTCATAAAATCCCTTAATTCAAGCCAGGATGAGCTTCCCCAAGTGAACAGTGTTAACGAAAAGCCCATCAGAAGCTTTCAGGTCTTGTCTGGATCAAGACCACAGATCCTGATGGTAATATGCATACTAGACTCTGGCTTCCCTGTCCAACTTCTTTGATTTTTGAGCTCTAAACTTTCTGACATTTCTTCTTTTCAAAGTCACCTTCCTGTTTCTGACATCTCTGACAGGAACTCTTCAACCTAGGCTTAAGCATAGTTTTAACATTCATCACTTGAACACCAAACAACTCCCTTCACCGTGGACTCAGGAATTGTTGAGGCCTGGGTAGAAATCTCACTACATTATGGATAGTTCTATGATCTCATCTGGAAGTCTCGCTTCCTCAGGGGTGTGGCCTGCTTTTCTTATCAATGGTTTCTCTGGCTATGACCATTCAGTTGTAGCAAGGAAACATGAACAAATAGAGGGTGTTGCAAGCAATGCTTTATATAAAGTAAATGCTTAAAATATTAATTATCAGTCAGGAAAGGTCTTAGTTGATGGTTATATTTCCTAGACCTGACATTTTTATGGAAAGCTCACTAACCAGGATCATGAACTTACTCTTCTGCCTTCCAGTAAGCTACACACACACACCAAAGTATAAATTAATTTCCCAGATCAGTTGTCCCTAGAAATATATTTTGAATTCATGCTTCAGTTTATACCACATTTATCCTATAGTTATACAAAGAATAGGCAAGAAGGGAGATTAATGGGTAAGGTTGTTGGTCAGTTTGGCTGGACTACCATTCTCAGTGGCTAGGCAGATACAATGTTAACAACTCCAAGATAAAACCTCCATGATCCTATCTGCTGTGAGCAGTCAATCAATTGAAAGGAAGTTTCCTTAGGCATGCGATCTGCTTCCAGAATATGTTGGGTAACCAAAAAAAACTCAGAATTTTTTTTCAAAGCCATTTAAAAATTTTTACAGTGCAACTTTATCACCTTCAAAATGTTCTATTGCACTTAATACATTAGTCAAATCTATATTTTGGAAATTGGAAACATTTTTCAAAATCATGTGTTTGGATGACTGACAGCACCAGTCTTGGTTTTTTCCTTCACTTCTTCTATGCCTTCAAATCGCTGTCCTTTCATGTCCCTTTTCATTCTCAAAAATAAAAAGAATTCAAATGGAGTGATGTCATGTGAGTAAGAGAAATATGCCATTTTTTGCCAAAAACTGGAGCCGTGAGATGACTGCGTGACCAGTTGCATTGTTGTCATGGCAAAACTAGTCTCCCACAAACCAGGCCTTTTTTGTGGTCCACTGTTATGCTATATCTTTTCAGAACCTCTAATTAGAAAGCTCGATTAATAGTCTGACCTGGTAAAACAAACTTCAAATGCACAACAAGTCAGCATTTTCATCCATTCAGGAAGTTGATGGATGTGTAGAACGAGGTTTGTCATCAATATTTCACCTCTCTTGAAATGAGTAAACCAGTCATGGGCTGAGCCCCGGTGGCGTAGTGGATGTGCGAGACTGTGACCCACTGGGCCAGAGGTTCAATTCCAGCAGTGGGGCTGGGCCTCCTACTCCCACCACTAGAGAGCAGTGATGCCCCCCCCCAAAAAAAAACAAACAAACAAAAAGAAATGAAAAAACAGTCATACTCCTGAGTTTTTCCCATAGTGCTGTCCTTTTAAGATGTGTTCAACATTACAATAGTTTCTGTGGCATTTTCCTGAGCCAGAAACGAAATTTCACAGCCATATGCTATTCTCTTAAATCAGTCAATTCCAAAAGACAAGATTCCAGTGAAACTGGTTTTACAAAAAATTCACTAAGTAGACAGAACCTTCCCCAGTGTCACCAGTGGGTGCACTAACTCAGAGTGAGTTGCTCTGTGCTTTCCTTGCAGGAAAAAAATGTGTACTAAGAAAGCTCCTCCAGCCTGACAAGTGACCCATGAACTTGGAACCTGCCAGCCTCTACAATTGAGTGAGCCATCCTTTCCATGAGATATACCTTTCTGTATGTGTATATATATACATATATGTATATATACATATATGTGTATATATATATACACTTCACTGGTTTTGTTTCACCAGAGATAATGAATTATGTCCAGAGATCGCTGCACTAGGACTTTCTTTTTATTAAAAAAAATTAAAAAGAAGAAACATTAAATAAAAGAAAAAATATTACATGGGTCTTATTTGTGTTTCAGGTTCACAGTAAAATACCAGTATGGTCTTTGTCTTTTCTTCCCCAAGAACTCCGGTACTTCCTCCTTGATATGGCGTCATCTGCTTAGTTACGGCCTTTCATAAGGACACAAAGTAAGGCATATTAATGTGTGCGGTGTGATGTGAGTATGTAAAAGTATGTAAAAGGCAGTGTATTCAAGGATAAACTATGGACACCAAAGCAGAAGAATACAAGCCTGCACGGATGATAGGAGCCATCCCACTCAGCCGAGTATGGATGGGTGGGTCCCATCATTATGCCACTGTGCTGATGCTGGCAGCCTGCAAACTGTGCCATATGTAGTGCTAAAAAAAAAAAACATCATATTTTCTTTGGGTGTATCGCTTCCAACTATGAAAAACAAAAGCACAGATAAACTCTAGGAATCTGTTGGCTTATTTTTCACTTCAATGCAGTGTAGATAACAGTACAGAAACAGAGCCGGGGAGATAAATCTTTGGAGCACAATTTTAGGTAATTAAAAACCAAGTCACCATTCAAAGAACCCAGTTAATTTGCCCCATCTCAGGCAATGAGAAGGCATTCATTCTCAGTGCCCACTGACATTTTTTCCTGACTCACTCCGTTCTTCCACTCCGTACTGCTCATGATCTTGGGAAAGTTTACTGCAAGCTTTTTGTCATAGGCAGGTTTGTTGTGGCATCACGGCCAATGAACCCATGTGAGATTAATAGAAGGGCGGAGCTACAAATGGCTCAGTGAGCTTTGCCTTTCTCTCACTCTCTCTTGCTCTTGGATCTTGGACCAGTCTTCTGCCTTGCTTGTCTTGTGCTTTGATTTGCAAGCGACACTACCCATGGGACCCTACTCTGTGGACTGTGTTGCAGTGAGTTGAGGTTCCTTCAACCCCTGCTTCACCATGCTACTGGAATATACATCTCTTGAGCTGGGGACTATCGGACCCTGTTTCTGACTAACTGTTGGTGACCTGCCTTGCTGTTTGTTGTCTGTAGGATAGCCTGAATTGCTCTACAGAGGACTACCAGGCGGTCCTCAAGACTTGAAGGACTGTGGGTGTATATTAGCTGTCTCACACAAGTGAGTTGCACCGAGCCATCCATACTGCTTTATAGATTAGTTAACTGCTTATTTCTTAAGTTAAATATATTTCTATCTTATAAATATGTATAAAATCATTAGTGTCCGTTTGTCTAACACACCTTTCATTCCATCTGTATGGCTCTTCTCCCTCATCACTGTCTGTCCGTCTTCCTGACCTACAGGTACTCAACACACTGCTCAATCATTCCTCCAGGATTCTTTGGTAACAATTAACAGAAGCCGAACATAAGCTACTTATGCTAACCAGGAACAATTCCCTCAATTAAAGTGGAATCCATGGGGAGAGCTGGTCTCGGAACATGATAATTTGGCAAAGTGATCACACTTTACCATCTCCTGGCTCTGAATCTTCCTGTCTTGCGCCTTCCTTTTTTAAAGATTGGCTTCTTCCTGGTGTCCAGTTTGGGTTCTGTGATGGCAAAAGAAGTGTGGAGTCAGACAACTTCCAACATTTATGATTTCTGCTTTGGAAACCCAGAGCTTCTCTTGCCCATCTTCTCTAGATAGAGAAAGGCTCTGATTAACCTGGCTGGGTTCTAGACAGTTTTCTGAGGTCCTAGAACTATGTGATCATGATCGGTCAGAGCTACTCTGTGTGCCTGTGACTTTAGCCATGGGCCATGGTATATAATTGGGCAGCTCTTCACAAAGGTGAGGAAGGGGATCGTGAGTTCTCTAGGATGATGGTGGTTAGAGAGAAAAGAGGAAATATATCATTGGTGATGATGTCAAATGAAAAATTTCAATAAAATGTTAAATCTTAAAAAAAGAAGAGCCACATGGAATAAAAGAGGAGTGGTTTCAAGAAGTGAAGTGATTGCTGTTCTGAGAAGATCAGTAGAAATGCTAGCAAAACAAGAATATTCACAGTCTCTGGTTCTCATTTACCTAACTTATGACCTCTCCAAAAAGCAAAGTTATTGCATCAGAGTCCATGCTGACTGGTAGCGACCCCTGTGTGTTTATGAGACAGCAACTGATCATCGACCCTTATCCAATGTCAACAATTTCTAACCAAACTTGTCCCACTTTTTATTTTCCTGGATCACTGTTTTTTTCCTTCTGTCGTTGGCTTTATACAGACATCTAATTGAAACTTTTGTTATGAACATGTGTAAAGCTATGTAGTAAAGGTCAAGGAACTGGTGATCAAAGTAGAACTCTCTTTGTTGGGACCAGAGAAACTGAAGACAAGCTTGCAAAACTAGCCCTTTTACTTAAGAGATTAGGAAGGAACTAGCCTATTGATTTATTTTCCTTGATAAGCTCTTATTCATTTGAGGTCTAGACTCTTGGCAATAGTTATTCTGTCCCAAATTCACTAATAAGGCAAAACTGCCCAAAGCTTATATCATGAGATGTTAAACGATAAAATGATTCGGTGATCAAAAAATTGGAAATGCTTCATCTGAAATATCTTTATTTTCAGATATTTATGATGTGCCATAAAGGTACTGTGTTAGTCTGGGTTGACAAGAGAAACAAATTCATACACACACATATGTATGTAAGGGAAAGATTTATATACAAGAGAAATGGAACAATTAGAAAGCACCCCAACCCAATTTAGTCCAGGCCACAAGTCTGATATTAGCCCATATGTCCAATACAAGTCTAAGTCTTCTTCAGATTAATAAGGTGCACGTAATGATGCCAGGACAATCACAGGCCAGTGGGTACAGGGTCTTGTGTATCTATGGTGGTAGAAGCAGTTCAGCATTGGCAGGGACCGCTCTGTGACTTCTTAAGCATCTCAGCACTGGCAGGAGTCTATACATGGCTTTTCTGGCTTCAGAGGTCTGGTTCCATCAGAGAAAGCCCATGTGACTTCTCCTCCGGGATGTCTCACAGGGAGTCAGTCTTGTGTCTTGTCAGTAGAGAGTCTCCAAGGGACTAAGTGATGGGTCTCCCATCTCCAAGGGGGAAATATGACCGAATTTCCCTGAATTTTCAGGAGAAAGCCATGCCCATACAGAGGACTTATTGGCTATCTCCAGATTGACAGGCTAGACTCTACCCCCTACCCTCCCAATCCTGAGATTGACATCAGATTAATGGCTGCCACAGGTACTGAAAAGTTCATTAGTAAATAAATATATTTAAGATGATTTTTCCTGGCATTCATTTCAAGAACTAACTTGTTTATAAACCTTTTCAAGTTAAAAGTCTCTGGAATATGCTTTGAGAATTGCAACACAAAAGATCAGTTGATATTAATGCTTTACTGGAGGAGACACTGGGCATGTAGTGTCATGGGTCAGTGGTAGTAATTGGACACAGGATCCTCAATTAATAGTTGTCCACTGCCTCTTTGTGTCTTGGGATTGCCAAATATGGGCAAGAGAAGGGGAATTTTGGTCTGATTGGAAGATCTACTACCTTTAAGCACGCTGAGCACTCTTCCAGCTTCCACTATCGCTTTGGGCTAGGTTGTAATTTTCTTATAAAAGGGACCAGGTACTATTTATCAATGTTTTAGGAGTCTTTAAAAGGCTCTTGCCTTTTTGAATCTGCTTTCTCCACTTTTTATTTCTGATTGAGGATCTTTGGTTGAGAATGGGTTTCCATTTCTCAGCTTTTTTTTATTAGATGGCATGTGTTTTTCTAGAAGTCTAGTTCTAACACCAGATCTACTCTCTTAATCACAAAACTACAGGCCAGTCTCACTCCATGAAACTAACTCCCAGAATCTCAGTACAGGGCTGAATTCCTATATATCACTTTTCTACAAGAGAGAAATAGAAATTCTTCTCTTTAAATGTCTGAAAATATTTGCTTGCTTCTTTTGTCAAATTTAGTACATCCTAAATTTGATAAATAGGAAATACAATGCAAGTAAGCACTTAATGTGATAAAAGAGGTAAAATTTTGTGACATTTAGAGGGATAAGAATTTCTATTTCTTCTGTGTAAATAAATGACACAAGAGCAGTGAGTTTTTTAAAAAGTTATTTGCATTATAAGGAACCCAAGTTGCACTGTGGAATAAGCATTGGTAAGCTCAAGGATGATGGCTCAACTCTACCAACTACTCTGTGGGCAAAAACAAACAAAAAAACCAAGGCTATCTGCTCCCATAAAGATTTGATGTTTTCAGAAACCCAAAGAAATAGTTCCACTGTAGCCAATAAGAATCCTATGAGTCAGAACCCTCTCAGGCGCAGCGGGGTTGGGTTTTCTGATATATGCACTGTGGGTCTGTGTGTAACCCACTGTCCTCAAGTCAGTTCCAACTAAGAACCATCCTGTATAAAACAAAGGAGGACTGCTTGTTTGGGCTCCCAAGACTGTCGGTCCTTGTGGGAGCATACAGCCTCATCTTGCTGTCACAGAACAGCTAATGGGTTTGAACTGCCGACTTTGTGATACTCCGACCAATTTGTAACCAATATATATCTCCAGGGCTCCTTACTTACTTAACCCCTCCTTGCCCTCTACTCTCAGAGATTCCAAGCTTTTTGAAGACTGTGATAAGAATACATTTCACTCACTAGAATGCTCTGATTTGAAGCCCATGCTGTTGCCCAGAGGACACTGATTTTGCTTCCCTCTGCTTTGACCCTGGACACTGGCAGTGCTGGAAATACTCCTTTTTCAGCTTATTGTGCAGCGATGACTTGATGTTGATGTAATACGGGGGCAGCTTTGAGCAGAACTTCCAGACTATCATAGACTTAGAAGAAAGACTTGATGGTTTATTTCTAAATATTAGCTGGTGAAACCCTGTGATTTCATTTTCCAAACTTTAAATTGCTTATTTGGGGCATGATACCAGGAAGAGCTGATCACGAGAAAAGCCACCAATGACCATCCAATTGGTACAAGATGACACAACATTGTGCTATTATAACACAGGAGCATCATGAGTCAGAGCAGACTCTCTAACTCTCAACAAGAGAAATACGTTTGTTAGTCACAAATAGGGCATGGAGGAGCAACAGGCATCTTGTGAGTAGAAGTGAAAGATGCTACTAAACATTGTGCAAAGCACAACACAGCCCCTACACCCAAGAACCATGCAGTCCCAATATGTCAACAGTCCTGCTATTCAGAAGTCCTGCCTTAAAGGTTGGCTGCCTTTTAGCTACCCACACAGGAATACATGGTGAGGAAATTGATATCCTAAAAAAGACTGCAAACTGTACTCAAGGAGACCTGTTACGATAATGATTACACATTGGGTTGTAGTCCAAAAGGTTACCAGTTCAAAACCACCAGACGCTCCATGGGAGAAAGCCATAGCTTTCTACTCCCATAAAAAATGACAAGCTCAGAACTCCACAGGAGCAATTTTGCCATGTCCTAGAGGGTCACTTTGCCTTGGCATCAGTTCAGTGGCAGAAAAGTAAAAAAGAGTACTCAGTGTTTTCCAAGTACTTAAAGTCATCTGGCTTACTTTTGCTTTTATCAGAAAAATAGCCTTCCTCGAGTTATTATTCCACTCTATAATCACCTAGAATGTTTTGCTCATTCACCGGTTCAACCAATTGGTGAAATGCTCAACTGCTTTCTCTCCTGAGTGATGCTTTTGCCAGTATTACAGGGTAGAAGCTAAATTTATTTCCTTAGTCATAGGACAAATATTTACCGCAAACAATAACATTCCAACAGTTTGAACCTCTAACTGCCAGAAGGGCTTCTATAAAAGAAGTGGTAAGCACAAATGCTCAGCTAGTATTTAAAGACCCAATTGCTCATAAGCCAGACAGCACATGCACAAATTACCGTTTTCTTCACTTGACAACTGCTGTTTTTATCTTGACACAGCCACTTAAAAATTATTTCTGACAAGAATCTTAACAGCTTTAAATCAGTCTAATTAAACGTAATACCTTTTTTTGCTGGAAAAGTGTTTGAAATTATACAGTAGTGCACAGTTCACTTTTCAAATCAAATTACTGAGTGCATTAGTAAATGCCAAAAAGCAAAATCCCCAAACACCTTTGCTGACATATGGCTTCCGATCGGAGGAAAACATTTCTAATATTCATCTGGAAGGTCCTAACTAAAAACTTGTAGGAGGTAAAATAAAAAACCAAATGCTACAAAATGGCTTAGAGGGTTCTTCTGTTATGTATCGGCAGGGTGTCTTCAACAATCACCTTACATGGATGTGGGAGGCAGCTCCTGGCAGACCAGCCAAAGATCCCCACCTCATGGTGAAACTCCCTTCTCCTGCATTCGAACAGGACCCAAGGACTCCATTCCAGCAGAGCCTAGAACAGAGGAGATGGAAGGTCATGTCCTTGCTGTCGCAGGAGACTACAACACTCCCCTGCCACTGCTCCCTCAGTTGCTGCCCTGCTCTTGGCCTCTCGCTTCCTGGCTGCCACATTGTGAGCCTCCACAAGGAGGCTCTAGTCAACTCCTTTGTGACAAGGTGGCTCTAGTCAACAAATCCTCAGGAACTGACACTCATTCCAACAGCCCACCAGGACCTCACCCTGCCAGCAACCTCTTCCCTGAACTGGGTGGCTCCTCACTCAAGTATTTTGATGACTGGCATGTTTTGAGCCCCAGGACCCAACTGAGTCTCACTTGGATTCTGGATCCACGGGCCGGGTGAGGTGCTCAGTGTGTACTTGTTTAGGGAGTTGCTGGATGGTGCAGATGGTCAGTCCGATAGGAGTCCTGGTGGAATAGTGGTGACACATTGGGAGGTGATCTGCCAGGTCAACGGTTTGAATCCACTGGCCAATCCTTTGAAGGAAGGTGAGGCTTTCTGTTCCTGTACAGAGTTACAGTCCTGCAAATCCACAAGGGGCATTTCTTGCCTGTCTGATGAGTTCCCCCTGAGTCAGAGTCAACTTGATGGCAGTGAGCGGCTTTCAAACCCCATTACGGAGCCCATCCTACTCAGACATGTTTTCAGAGCACTTGGTCACATAGCAACAAGTCACTGAAGTCTGATTTTTTTTATCTGAATCTTCTTCTCTGCCTGTTTCTGTTCACTGTTTACAGGGCTAAATTCCTGTTCTCCCCTGAATCTTTCTACCATCCCACCATGCTCTTATGCTGAACTCTGCATTTCTGTATGCCCAAACCAACACTGGCTCAGAATTTTTCTCCTTTCAGAAGTATGAAACCCTCACACATTCTCTCCACTTCCCCGAGCCTGAGTGACTGGAAAGAGAAATAAATTACTATAGCCTCAGAAATCCAGGTTCGATGCATGAGAGTTAACTGCTCCAGTTTCTGTGCAGACCAGCCTGCACACCACTCTGAGCCCCTCACCCTGTCCACACAGCTCTCACCCACCCCCTCTCCGTCTTACATTTTCCTTAAGTCCGAATTATGGTAATTGTCAGAAAAAGAAAAACACTTCTTCTCCAATCTACTTTGTCCATGCCAAAGCCAGAATGTAGCCAGAAAATACCACTTCCTCATGTTAAATTATGTTTTTTGACTTAAAAACCTATAGAATGCTTTTTATGTTTGGAAAGTCACCTTTGACCATAACAATCCAATCTGACAGTGGGCCTGGCATGCCAGTTTCTGTCCCTTTTGTGAGAACTTCACTTCTAAGCTTCAGTTTTCCCAAGCCTTAGGGAAAAATAAAACAGCTCAGCCAGTGGGATAAACTACATCCACCAATTATTTTCTCCACTCAGATTGTTGTAGGTCAGGTCCATATGAAGCAGGCTCTGAGATTATGAGCATGACAGAAGTTTATGAGGGAGCCATTCAAGATTACCAGCTGTGTGACAGAAGGGAGGGGAAGAAGCAGGATTGAGAATGGGAGGAAGTTAGGTAAAGGGGCACTCGAAGCAAAGGTTACATCCTAATTCATAAAGCATAAAATTAGATTGACAAAAATGTCTGTCAAGAGACTAGATAAATGGTGATGTATTCCGACAAAGCCACAACTTGTCTATTTGTTTTTTGTTCTGTGGTGGTTCACATAGAGCTACTGTGGTGCCGAAGACTTCATCCCCAGTGTCTCAAGTCGCAGCATGGTCATCCAAAATGAACAGATGTCATCTGAGCTTCCAGGTGAAGAACAGACTACAAAGAAGGAATCAGCTATCCACTTCAGAGGAGTTAGACTCTGATAACCTTATGTATAATATTGTACTATTGTCATCTACCAAAAGTCTAGTAAATAGAAGCAGCACATTGTCAAAGATGGTGCCCAAAGATGTGTCTCAAGTATGAAGGCACAACTCAAAATATGACTGCAGAAGGTTGGCCTTCTCAGAGGACAGCATTTCAAACACCAGTAGGGACACACAAATCAGAGGCAAGTTTCAGACGAGCTTCAGACCAACACCAGGAAGAAGGACTTGACAACGTACTTCTAAAAATATTGGTTCATGGAAACTTTTTGAATGTACACACTCACATATATGTGCATATATACATGGATGTGGGGTTTCAAATAATTTTCAGAAATGAAATTAATTTTTTTTCAAACTTTATTAAAGCCCTTTCATATGCATATGTAGGTGTACAGAAATTTACCATATAGTCTCTGTTTGTGTATGTCCAACTGTGTATATGTCACACCCCATAAAGGTTACATTAAAAATTAGAGGTACGTAGCCTGGTTTAGAATAACAAGCGGGTGCTACTTTGCAACATAAATCAAAACAATGTTATTATTACTACATTGCTATGTTAATCATGTTTTAGTACATGTAGAATTGTTTCATTTGCATTCTCTGTGCATAATATCTTAGGCTGGATTCCCAGGAGAAATAAAATCAGTAAGGAATTTATATATACATATGTAGATTTATCTTAAGGAAATGGCTTATGCAGTTGTAGGTGCTGGCAAGTTCCAAGTCTGTAGGCCAAATGTAAGGTTTGAGGCTTCTCCTATTGCACATAACTGCAGGGATGATGAACGCAGGATTGGCAAGTCAGATGAAGGACTGCTGGTTGCAGAGGCTACTGAATCAAAGGACAGTAGGTAAGATGACAGGCTGCTGATGGCTTGAGGACTGGCTCAAGTGCAGAGAACTGGAGGTAAAATGGTGAATGATACTCAGGAAGCAGTTTGTCACAGTGTCCACATATACTGGAAGCAGGCAACTCCTTTTCAATTAATTGTTTGTTCATAGATGAACTCATCATGAAAGTAATTGTATTATATCTCCTCTCATCACAAGGACTCACTACATCTTAATTGCCAAACTACTGGGAATCATGACCCAGTCAAGTTGACACACAATCTTAACCATCACATATAAAAAGGTCCATTATACTCTATATAAGACAAGCATTTGACTAACTGACATTAAGTACAAACTATTCCTAAGTGCTCTAACATGCATACAAATCCAACTTAAAGGCACGTTTAGTAATAAAATTTGTTCTTTATCCAATACTGACTGTATGTTGTATTTATTGTTGGGCATCCTGAATCAATGCTAACTCATAATGTAAGAGAGAAAGAAATACTACCCAGACCAGTGCCATCCCCACAATTGTTATGTGTGAGCTCATTGTTGCAACTACCGTGTTAATCCATCTTGTTGAGCTCTTCCTCTTTATTGCTGTTGCTCGGCTGTACCAAGCAGAATATCTGGTCGTTACTGATAACACGGCCAAGGTAAGTGAAATGAAGTCTTTCGATCCTTGCCTTAAGGATAATTCTGGCTATACTTCTTCCAAGACAGATTTGTTGGTTCTTTTGACACCCTATCGGACTTTGATTATTCTCATCCTGCACCATAAAATCAAATGCACTGATTTTTCTTCTGTCCTCTTCATTCAGGGTCCAACTTCCACATGTATATGAAGCAATTTGAAAATACTGCCTATACAACATTTGCTCAACATGCAAATCATATAACATTCTATTTCTCAGGACACACATGTATATAACCTATTACCATAGGAAAGAAGCCAGAATTCTAAAAATAACATTTTTAAATTTATTTTATTATATAGAATTTTTATGCACATCTATATATCGAAATCTAGTAAAACATCTGATTCTCACCCATTGGGTCACTAATTCATTTATGTAGAAACTACAAGGAGTGAGATGATTCTCCTTTTATAGAAAAATAAACTTGCAAGTGGTGAAAGGATAAAAGTAGAACTTGAGCTTAAAGAATTGAAGATGACCAAGTCTTGTGACAACTCTGCAGAAGATCATACTCAGAAGAACTGTATCCTAAAGGCTGGGAGGGAAGTCCCATCTTGGTTTTGTTTGTTATTGTTTTAAATCTCAAAGGCATGCTTTAAAAATTATAAATGCAAAAAGCCATTTCCATGTAAAATGTATTTCATAAATTGATCATATTTTCATTTTAAATAACAAACACACCAGCCTGTGTGATCATGAGGTATCAACTGGATCAGGTATCAGGTATCAAAGACCCAGAACAAAAAATCATATCAATGTGAATGGGGTGGGGGCGGCGGGGAATGAAGGTCCAAAGTCCATATGTAGACAACTGAACATCCTATCTCAGAAGGACCATAGGAAGAAGACAGGCCAGTCAGGGTGTCATATAACATGGAGAAAACGTACACCTTTTCTCTGGTTCTTTAATGCTCCCTCTCCTCCACTTTCATGACCTAACTCTACCTTACAAACCTGGCTAGACCAGAGCATATATGTGGGTACAGATAAGAGCTAGAAACACAGGGAATCCAGGACTAATAAACTCCTTCGGGCCAATACTGAGAGTAGCCATACGAGGAGGGGAAGGAGAAGGAGGAGAGGGAACCAATAACAATGATATAGGGGGAGAGGAAACCTATAACAATGACCTATTGGGAAGGGCTACAGATAAGGGGGTAAAGGGGGATATCACACAGTGCAAGACATGAAAGAAATAATTGTAATCTATAAATTATCAAGGGTTTATGCAAGAGGGAGGAAGAGGAAGGGAGGAGGGAAATGAGGAGCTGATACCAAGGGCTCAAATAGTAAGAAAATGCTTTGAAAATGATGATGGCAACAAATGTACAAATGTGCTTGACACAATGGATGGATGTGTAGATTGTGATCGCAGTTGTACCAGCTTCCAATAAAAGGATTTTCAAAAAAGAAGTTTCTAACTAAATATCAAATGATAAGTTAAAGATCAAAAAATAACCTACTTACAAATTGAAAAAAAAATAACATCATGAGCAATTTCTTTCTCAACTAGCTTCCAGATGTTTTACAACTATTTCTTAGGTGTGGTAGCAGTAACTTCAACCTCCTAGAAATACTAAACTTTGTAGCACGGTTCAAATTGTTTTATAATTTATGAGAACAGAAGATGATGCGTGGGAAACCACAATATCCATGAAATGTGTTATGACACAAACTCACGATGTAGTTATCGACATTTTCATTTCATTGTTACACATTCATTGAGAGTAAAACATCATCAATATAGTCTACATGATGAGATCTGCACAACAGTACTATCCCTGTTTATAATTCTGCACAACAGTACTATACCTGTTGTCTTACTAATTTATGCTCTTTCTTATATTACCAAGTAATAAATGAAAAGCATATATATGCAAGTTCTTCTGGTTGCAAATATCCCAGTAGTAGACATCACTCTTTGAAGACTGTGATTGAATTGAATTAAGTACAATAAGTGCGTCTATTTCCATTCCATTACTGCTATGTCACACTTTGGAGTAGGGATTTAATTTATAATTATTATTCCAATGAAAAAAATGGAAGACACATGCTTATGCCACTTTGTAGTAGCCTGGTGTTGAACACGACCTCCCTCTCTCTGTGCCCCTCTCTCTTTACTTCCCCCCTTTCACTCATCCTGTCCAGTTCCTGCGCCTTTTTATCCCTCCCTCTGTTCTCTGAGAATTGAAGATTATATTTCTTTATCTACCTACATATACAGCTGTACACACACACACATATATACACACACACACAGGCCATCAAGCGGAGTTGCTATTATGTGGATTTATGGTGACCCATGCATGTCACAGTAGATCTGTGCTGCATGGAGTTTTCAATGACTGCCATTTCAGAAGTTCATTGCCAGGCTGTTCTTTTGAGGCCTGCCTGGGTGGATTGAAGCTCTAACCATCTTTTTAGTAGCCTAGAGTCTTAACCAATTGTGGTAGTCATGTACTCGTGTGTCAGTTTCATGACTGGGAATATAGAGGTGAAGTCTAGCCTGTCAATCTGGAGATAGCCAATGAGACCTCTGTGTGGGCATGGCTTTCTCTGAGAATTCTGCAAAGTCTTGTGATACTTCCCTCGTAGAGCTGAGAGAACATCTGCCCAGTTGTTGGGAGACGCTCGAGCGACAAGACAAGATTTCAGCATGCAAGGAACTGGAGGAACCTGAGAAGTCACATGGGCTTGCCCTGATGGAACCAGACCTCTGGGGCTGGAGAAGC
Organism: Nesogale talazaci; assembly: GCA_004026705.1. Lineage (NCBI taxonomy): Eukaryota > Metazoa > Chordata > Mammalia > Afrosoricida > Tenrecidae > Nesogale > Nesogale talazaci. The sequence continues at coordinate 217,792 of PVJH01000622.1, forward strand.
CACAAAGAGACCCCTACCAGTGCTGAGATGCTTCTTACTGCCAATGGGTACAACTGGAAATGAGGAGCCATGGGGAGACCCCTGCCAGGACTGGGATGCTTTTACTGCATGTGCTTTGTAAGGCAAAAGGAGACTTTATAGACTAGTATTGGACATACGGGCTAATATCGAACTTATGACTTTGGATTGGACTGGGTTGGGAGTGTTTCTCAGTGTTCCACGCCTCTTGTATATAAACCTTTCCCTTATATCCATATGTGTGTTCATGAGTTTGTTTCTCTAGGTTACCCAGACTAACTTACCAATGATGCTTATTTCAAAGAGATTAAGTCATAGAAGATTTTTAATTTCTTCCTTTTAATTATATTTTATGAAGTTTCTACAGTGAATATAAATAGAAATTAATTAAGAAGTCCAACTGATCATATCTCAATTAATTAAACTATCTATAAAGATTCACCTGTACACCAGGCACTAAATGCTTAACTTTATTCTCTATAGTTCTTTTAAGCTTCTGTTGAGTCAGTTCTGACTTCCAGCAAGACTATGTATGAAAACAAAACAAAGACAAACAAACCCACTTCTGGAGAGTTGATTTGGACTCCTAATGACCCTGCGTAGTGTTTCCAAGGCTGTACATCTGTAGGAGAGCAGATAGCCTGATGCTTCCCCTAGAGAGCAGCTGATCAATTTGAAAAGCCTGATGGTTGGCAGCCCCTCCAGGGGTCCTCAACCCTGCACATAACAAAAGAAAGGACTACCCGATCCTGTTCCATGCCCACAATTGTTGTACATTTGAGCCTATTGCTGCAACTACAGTGTTAACCCAGCCCATTTCTAGCTTTTATCTGTTCCACTGACCTCTCCTTGACCAAAATAGGTCTTGGTATTGTATTGGGTTGCTCACCAGAAGGTTGGTGGTTTGAAACCACCAGCTACTCTGTGGAAGAAAAATAAGGCTGTCTGCTTCCATAAACACTTAAAATTCTCAGAAATTCAATGGGGCAGCTCTACTCTGTCTTATGGGGTAACTATGAATCAGAATCAACTCAATGGCATTGAGTTTGGTTTGGTATTTCTCTATCTTACCAATATGATGTCCTCCTCCAGGTATTTCTCTCTCCTGACATTATGATTATTTAATTTATTACTTACCACAACCTTTGGAAGCAGGCACTATTATCAGTCCAACTTTCTATTGGTAAACAAAAAAAATCTATTAAAAACACAGCAAATCATAGATCTGGCAAATACTAGAGTTATGAGTGGAACTCTAACACCATAATTAACCAATTTCAGTATGATGCTATAATTCCAGCAAATCAGTCCTCAGATATTGTTTGATCATGCTGCTTGGCAAACACTTTCAGTGATTGCTGAAGTCATAATCTTACTACCAGTATTGTTTTTTTAATATAGATTTTATTGTGGGCTTTTACAACATTCAGTACATCATTCGTATTAAGCATATTTGTACACAGGTTGCCACATTCAAGTACATTATCTACTTGAACCCCTCCAGCATAAGCTCTTCTTCCCCTCTTTCCTCTAGTTTTTTTTTAATTCCAACTCCCCATATTTCCCCTGCCTCCTTCTCCTCCACCATGAACTTCCAATAATTTGCAAATTGTTATTACCTCTTCATATCTTACACGGTCTAATGAGTCACGTCACTCACCCCCATCGTGTTGTCTGCACCCCAGAGAAGAGGTCACATGGAGATTCAAGAAATTTGTTCCTCCTTTCTACTCCACCATCTCTCCACCCTCCCAGTGTCAACACTCCTCACTACTCTCAAGGGATTCTCTATCCTAAATTTCCACGTTTTTTACTCCAATGTGCATCCCCTGGTCTAGCCCAATCTTTCTGGCAGAATTGGGATAATGATAGTCAATGGAAGGAAGCATTGGGAACATTTCATCACTACTACACTGCACCTAGACAGGCTCATCTCCTCGCTACAAACCCTCTGTAAGAGGATGTCTCTTCACTTATTGATGGGTTATGGATCCCCAATCTGAACTCCCCCTCATTTATAATTTTTAGGTCTTTGATGTTTGATACCCTATCCCTTTGACACCTCGTGGTCCTACAGGCTGTTGTGCTACTTCCATGTGGGCTTGCTTCTTAGCTAGATGGCCACTTAATCACCTTGAAGTCTTTAAGACCACAGATGCACATCTTTTGATATCCGGGCACCATCAGTTTTCTTCATTACATTGGCTTCATTACATTATATGTGCTTCATTACATTTGCACATATTTGTCATCAGCAATCATATCAGAAAAGTGAGCACATAATGTTATGACTATTAGTTCCTGAAACCTCGTAATTGATCCCTTTGGTATCTCTTGGTCCCATAAGCTGGTGTGCTTCTTCCATGTGGGCTTCTCTGCTTCTGAGCTGGATGGCCACTTGTTTACTTTCAAGCCTTTAAGACCCCAGGCACTACATGTTTTGAAAGCCAGGCACCATCGGCTTTCTTCACCACATTTGCTTATACACACATTTGTTTTCTGTGATAGTGTCAGGGAACTGTGCATCATGGAATGCCAATTTAATAGAACAAAATGTTCTTGCACTGAGAAAGTACATGATGGAGGTCCAATGCCCATCTGCTGTCCTAATTCTAAGCCTATAAGTATATGCATACTGATCTATTTCCCCTTCATCGCCTGTACCAATGTATATGCCTGTGTTTAACCTCTATAAATGTCCCTTACTCCCCAGTTCTTTTCTCTATTTCCCTTTACCTCCTCCCATCCCACCATCACACTCTACTTCCATTTAGGTTTCAATATTGTCTTTCTATTACATTAATCTTAATCAATCCCTAACAGACCTTCTACACCCACCCCACCACTGATCCTGAACCACATGCTACTCCCCCCATCCCTGGATCAGCCAACAGCTCCCCCACCACATCCACCCTGGTACCATCAGGCCTATCGTCTCCATCCCTAGACCACCCATTCATCCCACCCCGTCCAGATAGACTTATAGAAAAAATAACCTGTGCAAAAAAAGGGCATCCCATAATGAAGCTACCAAAGCAAAGAAAACAATGAAAACATCAACAAAAAAAACCCCAATATCCAACATGTAATTGTACCTGCAAAAATACAATAATAATAACAATATAAAAACCTACAATATTGTCTTTCTCTTTTTTGCCCATTTTTTTCAATGAGTGATAATATATTTTTAAAAGGATCCTTTCTTAACACACACATGCAGAGATGAGAGAGAAAACCATTACTTTTTTTAGAAAAATCAAATAAACAAAAAGGAAAAATATAAACAAACCTGTAATTACAATAGATAGAGATTATTAGTGTTGGTATACTGATATGCTACCTTTTTATTAATATACTTATCTTCTTACTTTTCTGAGTACATGCATACATGTAGATATGTTGTTGTTGCTTCCCATTCGGCCAATTTCAATGTACAGTGGTCTATGCAATAGAATAGAATTGCCCCACAGGGATTCCCAAGATGGCATCTCTTTTGGAATCAGAAGGCCATTTCCCTTCTTCAGTATCACTAGTAAAGTTCAAATTACTGATCTTTCAGTTATAAGTTTAGTCCTTAACCTTCTGTGACACCATGGTTGTTTACATAAGCTACACAATTGGAAATTATATTTTTAAAAATAGACTACAGTTTTCACTTGTTGAACCAGGAATATAGACACATATTTGTTTGTAATAATTGGAGTTTTATTTAAGCCAACCTTTTATTTTCCTCTCATTAAAAATATAAGATGCATACAGTATCATGAACAATAGCTATTCAATGAATAGCTTGAGACATTTTTGCCTAAGTTTACACCACATAGTTCCCTTCCCACCATGCCCATGGTCTTACCTTTCCCTTACCATACTCACCAACAGAAATTTCAGTGTCTCCTCTGAAATATAGATGCTCCACTCCCCTGGTCATCACTTGATTTCCCAGTAATGTTCTCCTCTCATTCCTGTGGAGGGCAAGTGGGTTGTTGCAGCCTTGTCTTAACGTTGGACTGTGCTCTGCAAGCTCAGCGGTTCAAAATCACCAACCACTCCAAGGGTGATAGATGGGATTTTCTACTCCTGGAAAGAATTACAGTCTCAGAAACTCACAGGGGCAGTTCTACCCTGTCCTATAGATTCATTATGCATTGGCATCAACTCAATGGCATTGAGTAGGTATTACAGGAACAAACAAATCTGTTGAAAAAGTACAGGCCAAATCCTCCTTAGAAGCTAGACTTCATTTCACATAGTTTGGACATGTTATCCAAAAAGACCAAGGTGTTCTGTGACTTTCTTTTGTAGTTATTGGGCCTGTACGTTTGGCAGTTTAAATTCACCAGTCTCTCTGGGGATGCGGCTATCTCTGGCTCTTGTAGAGATTTACAGCCTAGAAACACTTGGTCAGGTCTCCTTGAGTCAGAAGTGACTTGATGACAGAGGACTTTTGGGGTTAATCAGGAGTCAGTCCCCGAAGAAGGACATCATGCTGTGTGGGAGAGAGGGTCAACAAAAATTGGAAGCCCCTCCACAAAATGGATTGTTACAATCACTCGGGTATTGTGAGGATGGTAGAGAACCAGGCAGCACTTCAGTGTTACATATGTAAACCTATTTATTTGTTTATATTTTTGCATTTGTATATATCTTTAAAGTAGCACTTTGATGAGGGTGAGTGGAAAATATTCTTAGTATTATTTCCTTTTCAATCATGAAGACAGTGGGACCTGCACAGTAGCTTATTTTCTCAGGAATATAAGGCAGCTTTGGGGCACTTGTGCTTCTGAATCCCTGGTGTTGTGCACCTCGGCCTTCCTCCATCCAAGCATGAGAGGGAGAGAGACAGAGAGAGAGAAATGAATTCAAGTGAATTCAGAAGTACCTAATCTGTCTCCAACCAAATCTATGTCTTCAAACAGAGAAAAGCTACTGTTAGTACATTTGTGATAGCAAAAACGTTCTATTGGGAGATTACTGCATTTTCTAAGATACAGCCAATCATCCTGTCTCCAGAACCACCGAGTAAGAAACTCCCAGTCTCCTAACAAGCAACCCAAAGGAAATTATCAGGAGAGCCACCAAGATAAGAAATCCTTGATCTCCTTTCTAAAGAGGTACCTCAAATTAATGTTCAGTTGAATGTATCTAGAAAACAGGGAAGATAAAAGTGCTTGTTGGCATTTTTCTTGACTTCAAGCAAGTCATTGAATGAGGCAGTGTTCTCTGTAAAGCCTCTTTTCCTTGCAGGCCCCAGAAGAAGCTTACAATCTGATGAAAGGACATTCTGGTTAGACAGTGTGAAGGAGACTAAAGCTTAGAAAGGAGACTGGAAAGAGTTCCAACAAAAAAACAACAAGGAGGAAAGAACCCTGGATCACTTTAATACAAAATATATTTTAAAACAGATGGCAGAAAATGGAATGCAGCAGTAACACGAGGTCAGCGTGGCATCTTATTTCACACGAACACCCTATCTCTCTTCTCTCATGCAGGATGAGAAAGAAACATCTTCCAGAGAAGGCAGGTTCAGTACAAAGGGACCAACACTGCCATGCATGACTTAAAGAAGCTGGTTGCCATATGCCATACTTTCAATAACTTTGAGCCAAAAGTGACCTTAGGAGCCGTAAAGAACTGAAGAGTTGTCAAATACAACCAACCCAGACCAAGGAGTCAAATGCAAACAGCAACAAAGGCGAATTAAGATTGAAGTTTGAGAGGCTGTTGTTGGTTAGTATCAACTCATAACAACCCACTGTACAGTAGAATGAGCCATCATCTAGTCGGCCACAGTCCTCACAACTGTCCTGGGTCTGAACCCCCTGTTGCAGCCACTGTGTGAATGCATCTCAGGGAAGGTCTTCCTGTTTTGCACTGCTCCTCCACTTCACCAAGCATGATGTCCTTTTCCAGGAACTGGTTGCTCCTGATAACGTGTCCGAAGTGCATAAGATGGAGTCCCACCATCTTTGCCTCTGAGGAGCACTCTGGCTTTACTCCTTCCAAGAAGGTTTTATTTCTTCTTTTGGCAGTTGATGGTACTTTCCATATTCTTTGCCAGCACCACAATTCACATGCATTGATTCTTGTTCAGCTTTCCCTAATCGATGTCCAGATTTCAAATGCATGTGAGGCAATCGAAAATACCATGGCTTGGAATAGGTGCACTTTAGTCCTCAAAGTACCATCCTTGCTTTTCAACATTGAAAGAGGTTTTAAGCAGGCAAGCCTCCATGAGCATCAATTGCTGTTCCAAGAAAGATGAAATCCTTGGCACTTTCAATCTTCTCTCCTTTTATCATGATGTTACTTATTGGTCCAGTTGTGAGAATTTTAATTTTCTCTATATTAAGCTGCAATCCATACTGAAGGATGCCTTCGTTCATCTTCATCAGCAAGTACTTCACATCTTTGTCAATTTCAGCAAGGTTGTGTCATCTGCCTATTGAAAGGTCTTAATAAACCTTCCTCCAATGCTGATGCTGCATTCTTCTTCGTATAGTCCCGCTTCTCTGATGACTTCCTCACCACACAGTTGGAATAGTTGAGATGAGAGGATACATCTCTAACTCCTTTCTTTATTTTTTAACCATGCAGAATTTCCTTGCTCTATTTGCATAACTCCTTAGTGATTCTACGTCAGAAATACGGAGATTCTAAATAAGAGATACAAAGTCAGAAATCTTCACCTAGTCTGTAGTCCTATCACTTTCGTAGCTTCTTCACCCCAACCTCTTTCTTAAACATTTCTGCATTCTTTAGACCATCATTCAGGTTTGTTAAACAACACTGAGACTACTTCATCAGGTGCCTGTCTCAATCCTGGTCTTTTTCTTGGCCTTTCATAAGACATAGTTCATGTTATCTTATTTTCATACCCCTGCCATCCACTCAGTTCTGATTCATAGTGAGACAATATAGGGTTTCTAAAGCTATAAATCTTTCCCAGAACAGACAGCCTCATGTTTTTCCTGAGAAATAGGTGGTGGGTTTGAAAGATAAGCCTCAGAGTTGTAGTTCAGCACTCAGCCATCAGTGCCACCAGGGTGCCTTCTGCTCATAGAACTTGGCAAAGAAACAAAATTAATGAGCAAAGTGATAGTTATGTTTGTTGCCTATATTTCAAGAACTGCATTCCAGTATTCAGGGCTCTGGTGGATGCTTGCCCTCATGAAGAGATCATGGAAGATGTGTGTCCTGCTACAAAGGGTGGGGAAGAAAACAGAGGGTGCCCAGCTATCAAATAGAATACCATCTGTGTCTTAAAGGCTTGTGTTTGAGCAAGCAGTCATCTACGTGAGGCATCAATTGGGAGCTAGGTTTGCGGTCCCACAGAGCTCGAGCTGAATGCCTTTGGGCGAAGCTTATAGTGGAATGGTATGCCCTGGGAAGATCTATTCGTTCTTTGCCACAAACTGGATGCTGGCTTGTAACATCCCTAAAGGGCAGGCTAGAACAGCCCCTTAGAGTTAAGGCTTTACAGTCATGGGAGAAGAAAGCCCTACCTTTCTCTGTTGGAAGAGCTGGTGGTTTCGAATGTATGGCTTTGTGGTTTGCAGCCCCCATGTGTGACCTCTTTGTCTCCAGCTGCCTACTTGGGCACCTATTAGCAGTCCTGGAAGAACTTTGTAACATGCCCTGATGAACAACTCTGTCCTAAGCAATACTCATTTAGGAATCTGCAATTCCCAATTACAATCTATTTGTCTCCTTACTAAACCACTTAACCAAGAATTTTATGGATTCTGGGTTGCTATTGAGTGGATATTAGAACCAAGATGTAATAGCAGAGAATACTAGTTGAGGCAACACACTTTATGTCCCTTAGAGGGCTAACATATGTTTGTATGTATTTCTAAGTAGGCAGTAGGTTGACATTTTTTCCCTTTTGCACCAGATTCTAAATTCCTAGATAGCAGAGAATTTTAAAAAATTGTAATGCCCATGTTATGCCCCTCCAAAATAATATAGTACTGAACATTTAGAAGCTAATGCTATTTGTTGAATGAGTAGATGAGGAAACATGTGCACACAATGCCTAATGAATGAACAACTTGGAGTACTGTTGATCAATTCTCCAAGTCATAGGTGACAAAACGCTAATGGGGCCACGCGGGCACCATAAATAAGGTAATTAGGCTAGGAATTCATAAAGAAGTTGAGAGAAGAAGGAGTGATTCATAGAGATTAAGCAGAGATGGCATTAAACTTAAAAAAAAATTCTCTCACTTTTTCTGCCAATTTTAATATATTTCTTTGAGGACAATGTTCCAGGAAGCTCCTCCCCAAAGCATTACCTACTTAAAAAATCTCAACCTCAGAGAGGAAGCAGCCTTGCTAACAGACCACCACAGTCCCACCCCTCACCACCCACCCCCTAAAATCTCTGCCTTCAAAATGCAAGTTCTCTTAGCAGGGTCCAAAGGGCCTGGTCACCAGTCCAAGACCAGTGAAGAATGGCAGCTTCATACTCCCGAACTCCCACATCCACGTCTCATGCTGACGCATTCCAGGAAGTTCAAATGACTAAAGGAGGATGAATAATTAAACATATGGTATAACCCCTGCAATTCATTTGTTCAATTAAAAAAAAAGTTTAACTTTATAACAATAGTAGGAACAGAAAAACATTTCCTGGGAGCAAAAGGAGAACTGAGGCTTTGAATTACTGTCTTTTATCTTCATGGGAAAAGCAAATGCTTACAAATGCAAAGAACCAAATGTCTTTTCACACACAGAATGTTGGCAATTGCTTCCCACAGCCTCAACCATTTTGTGCTGTACAACATTGAAGTGAAAAATCCAGATCATTTTTGCTTTACCTTTCTTGGATTTTTTTGTGTGTGTCAAGAACCCTCAATGTATTCTAGATTTACATGCCATTTTTGCTAGATTTTTTTCCATTACACATCTCTACTTTTCTTTAACTAGCCACCTGATTCTGATTTTCCCCTGCCATAAACATGAACTTTTATTACATTTTAGCTAGGATTCACAACAGATGGGTTTTGAATCAAGGAAAATAAAAGGGAAGGTGAGAAAAGATAAAATTATTGGGTAGCAACAATTCATAAGATGAAACAATTCTAAGATTAGAAGTAAAAGGGTAGTCCTATCCTGAGTTAGGAGTGGGGAGAAATCTATCTTAAAGTAAAGGGACTCATTTTAAAAAAATAATAAAAGTACAGAAACAATTACCTTTACCAGCAGTGTTTTTGTAATCAGAAATAGAGAGGATAGCTCTTTTGGCATTATATCAAACATGTATTTACATCTAGATGTCAAGGACTTCTTTACATCATTCTCTGTACGTTGCCATTTAGCAAAGGCATTTTCCATGTTAAATCCATTAACTTCCAGAATATTGACGAAAACATTGCAATCCCCCCCCCCAAAAAAAACAACCAGGCATTTTCTACTAGCATTGCAAAAGGATTTTGTGAAAGCCAATCATCACTCAAACTTGAGTCTAAATGACATATTTATTCTAGTCCAAGTGCAGCTGAAATCAGAATCAACTTATTGAAAAAGTGACTACAGCATCAAAAGATATGATGAAATTCATGATTAAGGGTAGAAGAGCAATCTATACTGCCACACAAAAGATAGAGACATGAAGCTTAATTAATTGCATTTCTCTTGTACCTATCAGTTGCTGTCTTGCCAATACAAACTCAAAGTACACTATGTGTGCTAGAGTAGACCCATCGTCCACATGATTTTCAGAAGTAGGTTGTCAAGCAACTTTTTTTATGGTGCTCTGGGTGTACTGGAACCTAAAAACTTTGGGTAAACACATTAACTATTTATACCACCAAGCAACTGCATGTATTATGCCACCCTGATGTCAAACAATTTACTTAAAGGTAACATATTAAAACTGCTGTCTTCACAATTACTTGGTACCTAATTCTATAGGTACTGGTCCTATGCAATTTTTCTAATGCATATTCTTATCTTAAATTCTACAGCAGAAAATAAAGAATGATACTTACTGGCTTGATTGATGTGAAAATCTATCTCTAATGAGAAAAGCATTGAGCATCTAATCAAATTCAAAATTTCATTTCCAAACTCTCCAGGACACAGGCTTTAGCATCCTTATGAACATCTTCAGATCAACAGCCATATTTAGTGTTGTGGTTGATTTTGCAATAGATCCAACCCTTTTATGTATAAAGTCCTTTTCCACCATGAAAAAAATGGAAAATAATTAAATCCTGATTCAACGGAAGAGGAGTATCCAAGATAGTGTGACATTCAAGGTCAGGAAATAATTGAAGAGGAGCAAGCCAGAGGAGTAGAACGCCAACAAGGGCCAAGATAGCCAGTGTCTGGATCTCTTCGCATTACATCTCAGCAAACTGTGCCTCAGTATTCTTGTCCTAGAAGGCCTTGTTTGGTATTCTAAATAGAATTGGCAGAAAGGGACCATGCTGCATAACTGATGCATCATTCAAATGATGAGATAGACTACCTTTTGTAACTCTGAATTTCCAATTGGCTCAGTTCAATAGAAAAGCAAATTTTACCTCCAAGTCTAACAGTTTTGGGTAGACAAAATTTTATGGTTTAGCAATTAGCACCATCTAAGTAATTCATGTATATATTCCTCCCTGATATCACAATTCTACTTCTAGAAAATATTTCACATAGGTTCAATAAAGCAAATGAAAAAATTTGAAGACAAGTTAATACCAGATGTGTTCAAATTTACTCACCAAAGTAAAGTCAGTGATGAAAACCTTGAAGAATTCTACCAGTTTCTTTGTTGTGAGTTGATTTAACATAGCAATCAAAATGCACTGGTAATTACTGATGAATAAAATCTGAAAGCTGGGGCTGAGCCCCGGTGGCATAGTGGTTGAGTGTGGGACTGTAGCCCATTAGCTTGGCGGTTCATATCCAGCAGCAGCTCCCTGGGAGCAAGGCTGGGTAGCTCCCATGACCACCAGAAGACAGTGATTGCCCGCCCCCCCCCCCCAAAAAATGTGAAAGCTGGAGAAAAAGAGGATGGCTTAATGACTGGAAAATCTAGTCTTGATAACAGAAATGAAGCTTGAGATATATTTATGAACTCAGCAAAAACAGAGTTCTTCACTGCAGACATCTTTTCTCAGCAACATATACAGTAATTATACACATGAACCTCACAATACGGCCTACACAGGAATCAAATTGCCTACATCTTTGAAGAAAAAGAATGGGAAAAAACCAACACATGACTAGGAGGAAATACTGAATAGACTATCAAGTTCTTACAGGTAAGTTCAGGTTGAAGTTAAAAATAAAATTCAAACGGGTACACAAGAGCCAAAACACAGCCACCTGAAATGAGAGATCATATCATAAATATCTCAACTGCTTCAGATGCATATGAAGGTTGAAGAGTGAATCAAAAGGACCAGAGAAGAAAGTATGCTTGTGAATTCTTATGTCAATGAAGTGCACTGAAAGTACCATGGAGATGCCAGGAAATTTACAACCACAATGCTTCTTAAGCAAGCTCTTTGTCTCATACTTCAGATCTGTTATCAGGAGAGACCCGTCTTTGAAGAGGGACACCATGCTTCATAAAGCAGGCCAACAAAAAAGAGGAGGACCCTCAGCTAGTAGCTGTGACAATGGGCTCAAGCAGAAAAATCATTGTGATGGTGGCACGGGAGCAGGCGGTGTCAACTCCATTGCACCGAGTGTGACTGCGAGTTGGAACTTTGTGGCTCCACAGCACCCAACAACAAGGTGGGAGGTGCTCCCTCTGTGCAGCAACTTGCTAGAGTCTGGTGCCCAGCTGGTTGGTCAAACACTAGCCAAGAGACCGTTATGAAATAATTACATGTGATTAAGTCAGTTACACGTGATTAGAAAATTGATGTTTCTTCAAAAACCTGGGCACGTCTCCTGCACTCCACTGAAGGCTTTAAGGGCAAAAAGCTCACTTTCCCAAGGGAGCATTCTGGCTCCAAATAAATCTTGCCAGTTCTCCCCCATGCCACCCTTCCTATCCTCTGAACTGGGAGTTTGGGAGCATTCACTTGTTGACATTGCCTAAACAACAGAGGATTTGTTTCAAGTCTGGAGATAATAATTGCATTGGCAGTACTCATTTTAGGTATTTGTGACCCCTTCTTTCATCAAATTTCTCCCATTTTGAATGGAATGCTTACTTCTTGCCTGTCCTACCCTTGTATTTTGAAGGCAAATAACTTGTACACTAGTTTTGACAGATTTGCAGATGGATTTTTGCCCAAGAATGGTCTATAAGTTATGGGCCATAACCATAGTCTCACCCTCACCTAATTTAGACGATTCAGAATTTGAGATTTTGAACTTAAAATGTATGCCGGATAAAGGTAAGACTCTTGGATGCTGTGATAGAGTGAATATATGATGCATGTAGCCACCACCACCACCTCATCAACCTCAAATAAAATGGAAGTCTGAACCTTCCTCAAGACCCTGCTGGGGAATAGAAGTTTTCTATCTTTATGTAAATGGTGTCATATCAGAGCAGGGTGGATGCAAATCCTAATCCTTTCTGAGTGGTTTTTCCATAAAAAGCAAAAACAGAGGGACACTACATGGAGGGCAGAGGGATGCCCTGGGAGCATCAGGGCTGATTGACCTCCTGGCCAGACACTGTCAGAACTACTACAAGGACCATCTCACAGCACTGGTGGCCTGAATGCAGACCTTTAAGGTGTAGAAACAGGACACTGTTTTCTGCTCTTTAGAAAAATTAATGTGTGTTCCTTGAAAATGAACAATTATTTTGTTTTTTCTTCTTCTTGTGGCTGCCTTAGGTACTAGGACACTGTATTAGCCTCCTGCAGTGCAGACTAGAAGTCCCAGAGAGAAGGGCTGCAGCTGGATGTTTAATGTACAATTGATCCTCCTCCTCCTCTTGCACTACAGTGGAGCCAGCGGTATAAGAATTATGAGCTGACCCCAAAATAGATTTCAGGCTAGGAGGGTCAGTTCCTGGAACTGCCCAGGACTGGTGGGGAAATAGTCATAAAGGTCAGTGAACCAGTCTGGAATTATGGAGGCTTTTTCAAGTGTTTTCTTTTATTAGATTGTTTCTCTTTTGATTCAATCTTTTGTTTTCTTTTTGTATTTATTTTTTTATTTTTTTCTTTAATCATTTTATTGGGGGCTCATACATCACTTTTCCTCATACATAGTTCAATACATAGCTACATATACTGTTCCAAGCACCCCCACTTGCCTGCCCTCATCAACATTCTCCCAACATTCTCCCTTTCCATTTCAGCCCTTGATATGAGCCCCCCTTCCTTCCCCCTCCCACGCTTCCTCCCTCCCCCCAGTCCTCATTACTCTGCAATCATTATTGTTTTGTCATATCTTACAGTGCCCAACATCTCTCCCTACCCCCTCCTCCCTACATCCATCCTCCAGAGAGGAGACAGTCTGCAGATCCCCATAGCTGGCTTCCTTTCTCCACCCCACCCTCCCTCCACCTGTCCGGCAACTCCACTCCCACTAATGACCTCCAGGGGGTCATCCACCCCGAGTTCCCTGCGTTTCCAGCTCCCATCAACCCCAGTGCACCTCCTCCAGTCCAGCTGGAACTGCAGGGCAGATTTGGGACCGTGGTGGTTGGGGGGAGGAAACCTTCAGGAAATAGAGGAAAGTTTTATGCTTCTTGCTACCTCACTGCCCCTTGACTGACCCATCTTCTTCCCATGACTCCCCTGTCAGGGGGTGTCCAATTGCCCACAAGTGGGCTTTGGGTTCCCACCCTGCTCTCCCCCTCATTCTTACTGATTTAATCCTTTTTCTTTGATGCTTGATGTCTGCTCCCTTCAACCCCTCGTGATCACACACGTTGGTGCGCTCTATGTGGGTTTTGCTTTTTCTGCGTTGGATGGCCACTTGTTCACCTTCTAGTCTTTAAGGTCCCAGCTGCTTTATCGTTTGGTGGCTGGGCACCATCATCTTCTTCGGCTCTGTCTGCCTCTGCACCCTTTTGTCCTCAGCGAGCATGACAGGAGGCTGGGTACTTAATGATATATTTTTTGTTCTTTGATGCCTGATAGGCTGCTTCTTTCCACTCCTCATGGTCGCACAGACTGGTGTGCTTCCTTTGTGCCTTGTCTCTGCTATTGTTGTTTTGCTACCAATATTAGATATGCATAGGAAGCAAGCTCCAGCAGAAAGCAACGGGACCTGTGGGGAGGAGGTGTAGGAGGAAAGGGGAAGTGAACAAGCAGTGCCATAGACATGGTGGCAACTAAGGAATTCAACGCAACAATGAGGAAGACATAGAGAGTCTAGTGGTGTCGGAGCAACAACAATCTAGCTTGGAGGAATTGCTTAGAGGCCAAGAAGGGCAGCGTGATGGTGGAAGGTGATGGCAAGGAAGGTGAAAGAATGCAGAGGAGAGACCTAGGGAGCAAAACTATGGATAGAGGTATAAACATAGGGGCTCGCTTATGTGGGAATATTAATTCATAGAAATGGAGACATTGACCTATGTACATTAGTTGTATGGCAGTTCATTGAGGAAGTGGACAGACTTTGGGTCTCTGCTCAAGCCATCCCTCAATGCAAGAACACTTTGTTCTAACAACCTGGATTTCTGTGATGCTCAGGCTCCGGGCACAATTGCTGAAGACAAAATAGGCGCACAAGCAAATGTGTTGAAGACAGCAGATGGTGACCAGTTATCAAAAGATATAATGTATGGATCTCAAAAGTTTGAAGTTAAACAAGTGAAAGAACTAGCAGGGAAAGAAGTCCACACGGAAGAAGTACAATAGCCTATGTGATCATGAGGTCTCTACGGGTTAGGTAACAGGCATCAGAGGACTCAAACAGAAAAACATATTTTTTTAGAATGAGAGGGGGCAGAGCAGAGACAATAGGACATCTCCTCACAGAGGGGTCACAAAGAAGGGATGAGTCAACCTGGGCGCAGTATAGCACCAATGAAACATACATTATTCCTCTGTTTTTTTGAGGTTTCCTCATCTCCCACTACCCTGATTCGAGTTCTAACTTTCATTTCTGGCTAGACTGGAGCATATACACTGGTACAAATAGATGCTCAGGGCACAGGGAGTCCATGTCAGATAAACCTCTCATGAATAGAAATGAAAATATCATTAACAGGAGGGTAGGGTGACCCGAGGGGGAGAAGGGAGGAAGGGGGGAAACTGATCACAATGATCGATCCAAAAATATTCCCCCTTCCCCCAAGGGGATGAACAACACAAGCATGGGTGAAGGAGACAGCAGTTTGTGTAAGATATGAGACCAATAATAATTTATCAAGGAGTTATGAGGGTGGGGGGGTGGGAAAAAAGAGGAGCTGATACCAAGGACTCAGATAGAAACAAATGGTTAGAAAATGATGATGGCAACATATGTACAAATAGGTTTGGTCCAATTGATGTATGGAATGCTATAAGTGCATTAAAAGCCCCCAATAAAAATGATTTAAAGAAGAGGAAGAAAAAGAATTATGATCTAGGAAACAGATCCAGTTAAACCAAACTCACTGCCATTGATCCTGATTCTTTAGGACTGGGTAGACCTTTCATTGTGGGTTTCTGAGACTGTAACTCTTTATGGGATTAAAATTTTCATCTTTCTTCCACAGAGGGGATGGTACTTTTGAGCTGCTGATCTTGCAGTTAGCAACCCAACACATGACTCACCCTACAACCAGGGCCCTGACATTTCCATAGGACACAAAGTGCTGTCTTGCAAAACGATCTCTGTTATGCAGCTGGGTCTGAAGGACATTTGCCCATCCATGCTGATACAGTGAAACGTTGGAGGGAGTTAGACTGACTGCAGCGCCTCCTGTTGGAGAGGGGAAGTACTTCAATTAAAAGGAGCTCATTACCAGTTAACTGGAAAGGAACCACTAGTTCATTCTATTATCATCCTAATTGTCATTTAAACAATTTTAAAGCACAGTACTTATTGAAATAAAAATGAATGAAAATAAGTAATACTCTTTCCACAGATTTGAACACTTTTGGATAAAAAGTGAGAACAAAGAGAACGAAAAAGGAGTTTGCATGGAACAAAGATGACCATGTGCCAGCAAATGTGGAGCACATTTAACTGAAGCCTTTCTACCAGAGATCTAACAACAAGCAAAATAATAACATTACTGAAATTTTAAAATAGTAATAGTGAAAGAAAAATTGGCTGCAATTTTTGAAGGCTTGAGTGGTCTCAGGCTGAGAAGGTAGCCTCTAAGCTGTATAGGAAACACTGTCACTAACCATTAGTATAAACATTAAAAACGTATTCAGATCCTGGAATGAAGGTTGTTTCACAGTGGAGTTGAAATGACCTTTAAATAACAGCCCAACTTTGCCACCAGGACATTTTTCACTTCCTAGCATACTGCAAAGGAATAAAATGAACTCTTCTTTTCCTTGAAGGTGGTGGTGATGGTGTGATCAAACATCTGCTTGACTTCAAAAGTCACATAAATAACAGTTTAGTAATGTAATGCTTCTTCATCATCAAGGAAAATCTTGTCCACAAGGGTTTGCACATTTATAGAGAGAAAGGGTAGACAAGTCTTTGACAAGTGTTTTAATAAATCACCACAGCTTAGAAATGTGTCTGAAAGCACATGTCATAAATTGATTTTTAGATTTCCTATCTTAAAGTCTTGAATGCATTCAATGTCTGCAGGAGCATATCTATTTGAATTCAAATCACTTTTTCCAATTAACTTGGAATGAATCAACAGTGGACTAATGTCAATGAGCATCTTTGACTAGGATGCAGCAGGGCAAATTCCTTAAGCTGAAGGGTACATACACTCTATCTTTTCAGTATGTACTTTGATTATATACCAACCTACATCACCAACTTCTGCCTTGTAGAAATAGGCCAGGGTTGTGCGCGCGGGAGTGGGGGGGAAGGAGGGGAGGGGGAGATTAAGTGGAGATTGAAACCATCCTGAGGAGAGAAGCTGGAAATGGTCTGTTCTTTTTCCTAGAACTTCCAGAGCTCCCAGAGAACAGAGTTCCTTGAACCTGTTAGTGAGAAACCCCAGCCACCAACAGGCAAGGAGAAGGTCACCCTTTTAATGATGTACAATGTCATTATGACCCCTCACTTAAGTTTCAGGCCCCAGAATTTATTATTTAGTTGTTATTTGACCTATGGGAGCTTACTGAGAAGCATTCATTCTCATTAAAAGACTTTATTTTCTTTTTGACTTCCAAGATTTTTATAGTTCATCTTTCTAATTCCTACAAAGAATGCTAAGTTTATGAATTATCTCAAAACTCAAAACTGTGTCTGAACCAAGAAAAATTAGGAAATCAAGTCTACTAACCTCTAGTAACCAAACGTACTAACCTTCTGTCCAAAGCTGCACGGTGTTAAACTAAACAAGATAACCATTTACATGTCCTACTCTCTTGGTCCCTGAATCCAACTGTCTCCACTCCTCTCTTTGCTTCATCTGAAGGGGTTTTCTAGAAGACATCTGATAATGGGATGGATGAACAAGGTGAAAGTCAATGGATGTCATTACCTTACTGCCCATATTCTCAAAGACAGGGACATATCAATGAGAAGGCATGCCTCCTGATGTATCAGTGCCCATTGGTTAAGTAATATGGCATCATCCTGCATGTCACTCTTTTTTAAGCTACAGATGCCATTCCTTCCTTCTTGTGCTAGTTTCTCTCTTCCTCTACGGAATCCAAGATTCTGTCTCATAAATCAATGGTGAAGTGAGTCACTGTCGCTGAAGAAGGTATGTGATACACCACAGGTGCTTTCAAAAACTACACATATAGATATCAGAGATTAAATTTATACTGCAATAATTTTCATCCCTGGTTGTGCATTAAAACATTACATAGGGATCTTTTCAACCTATGCCAATTAAAATGTGTTTCCTGGCAGAGTTTGTCTTCATGAATTTTTTAAAAGCCTCTTCAAGTAATCCTAATATGGAGTCAAGGTTGATGCCATTGTGATATTCTTTATAGAAAGAATACCATAGCTAGTCTTCAATAAGGTCTGTAATGCTTCAATCCACAGGAAAAGGTTATAGTGGAATTTCACATGCTACTGCCATTTGAAACATGCCTATAGTCACCCATGGTTTCAATAGAGTCTGAAAGAAAGCTCTGGGAATTGGTTTCCTCAAATCAACTCATGAAAACTGTATGGATAGCAACAGGATATGGCATAACTGAGTTCAATCTTGCCCATGATTGGGAAGATAGCACAAGACCAGTTGACAGTTTGTTCTCATATACACAGACTCTCCATAAGTTGGAGCTGAGTCAACAGCAGCTTACCACGACAGCAACTGAATGGGAGGGATATGTTGGAACAGTTTATATCACGTTATGCAGCCCGATTCCTCTTCCACGTAGGCCTGTGGTGCCAGCATTGTGTCTTAAATTCTCTACTTGGTTAACCAACAGAGAAATTAGACTGACTGAAAAGTCTGGTGAAAGATGCTCAGTGCTTGCTGAGGTGTATCTGTTGAGGACCTGCTCCTGGCGATGATGTCTATGCATGAGAAAGTGAGATCTATGGTGCCGGGCTGCTGAACACTCAAATCCAAAATGCACAAAAGAAAAGAACCCTACATACCCTTAAGACCGCCCACCTCTTCATGCTTGATTTATCCTACTTAAGTTTAGTTCATACTGGCATTTCTGTATTAAATTATTTTCCCTGCTGTCTTACATTTTCAAACCCTCTGACAAGTCCGACAGGCAATTGGCCACACAATAGAAAAATTGGGAGAAGCAGACTCCCTGCCCCCACTCCATCTTTTGTTAGCATGATTGTTTTTTATTAAGTCAAGTCCAAAATGAAAACCACAGGGGTCTTCTGTCACAGGCATCCATCATAAGCCATGGTGAAGGCCTTCTCAGAATCCTATTAGAAGCTCTCCTCATGTGAACATAGAGAAACTCTCTTGGAAATTCTGATATGTAAGGGACATGTCTGGACAGCCAGATTGGGGCTGGAAGTGCAGGAATTGGTCATTAAGTGACATGACTCAAGATTATGGAAATAGTTCCCTAAAATAGCACTTTTTCATCTTTTCCTAATTAGAGTTTTTCCAGAATGATTTCATCAGGGATTGTTTTATTGTAAGCTCAACATTTCTCTGCTGAGTTGCTTTTGTTTGCAACTGTGAATAGTTCCTATATTGGTTTCTATGTTCCCAAGTAGAACATGACAAACCACACATAAAGCCAAAGCAGATCCAGAGTGAATGGTGGTTAAGCAGATCTTTATTTGACAGAAAGTGCCATATATTTTCTTAACCACCTGCTATAAGCACAGTAAATGTAGCAATCACTCATCCTACTTAGTTCAGACACCTACTGACCTTGCCTGTTAAAAAGCTAAACTTATGGGTTCTAGTTCTATCTTCTTTATATAAGTACCACTTATTAGATGTCAACTATGGGTCAGGCAGAGGAGCTTGAGCTGGGGGAGAATGGCTGGGGCGGTGGTGATGAAATAAAACTCTTGGCTACTAACCAGATGATTGATTGGAGACTTAAATCCACCAGTTGTTCTGAGAGAAAAGGTGGAGCATAGCTTCCATAGTGATTTTTTTTGTGTGGCATCACTGCCCTGGTGGGAGTAGGAGGCCCAGCCTTGCTCCTGGAGAGCTGCTGCTGGATTTGAACTGTCAGCCCTGTGGACCGCAGTCCTGCACACAACCACTAGGCTACCAGGGCTTAGCCCTCCATAATGATTTTATCCCCTGCCATAAAGTCAATTTCAACTCACAGTGGCCCTAAAGAACAGGGTAGAATCTCCAACACCCCCCCCCCCATAGAGTTTCCAAGGCTATATGTCTTTATGGGAATAGACAGTCTTACCTTCCTCCCTCAGAGTGACAGATGAATTTCAAACAGTGACCTTGTGAGTCAAATGCATAAACCATTATATCATCACAGCCTTGAAAGTCCTATGGAACAGTGGCAAGCTAGTCTATGAGGGCATTATAAGTGAGAGTCAACTCAACAGCAGTGGGTTTGGGTGTTTGGGTATGGGTCTGATAAGGGGCTCTGTGTCTTAAATCCATTCATTTTATTGTTTAATACTTACCACAAATATTGCTAACTTCATATTACAAACAAAGAAGCTAACTCCAGAGGAGCCAAGTCCATTGAAGCCCATACAGGTAGTATCTAGCAGACTCAAAGAATCGAATCCCAATTCATCACCCCAAACTTTGTTAGCTCTCATTTAACTTTGGGGGGGGGGGCATCACTGCCCTCTGGTGGTCATGGGAGCTACCCAGCGCTGCTCCTGAGAGCCGCCCCTGGATTTGAACCCCCAAGCCCGTGGGTCGCAGTCCCGCACTCAACCACTTACGCCACCGGGGCTCAGCCCTTGTTTAACTTTATAACACCCTGATGACATAGTGCTTACAAGTTGGGTTGAGATCCCAAAGGTTGGCAGTTCAAAACCACCAGATGTTCTGAGATAAAGATGGGCATTTTATCTTACAGAGTTCTATGAGGTCAGGATGAGTTAGCATCAGCTGGATGGCAGTGA
Source organism: Nesogale talazaci (assembly GCA_004026705.1). Lineage (NCBI taxonomy): Eukaryota > Metazoa > Chordata > Mammalia > Afrosoricida > Tenrecidae > Nesogale > Nesogale talazaci. The sequence continues at coordinate 238,357 of PVJH01000622.1, forward strand.
GATTTTGGTTTTGTTTGTTTGTTGAGTTTTTATCCCAAAGATGTTGTATAAGGACATGCATTTTCTTTCTTGAATCTTCCCAGCACGAGCTGCAGAACACTGTTTGGGGTGACAAGTTGTTAGATAATTCATATGATAAAGTTTCTAAATCTCAGAGCTATCATGGCAATTCCATAGGTTTAAAACTTGTTTGACCTGTCTCCACATATTCGGGAGGTGGGAAAGTTATTCAGTGCCTCTCGGGGAATGATAAACTGTCTTTTGTTGTTGTTGTTGTTGTCCCTCTGGTGGTGGGAGTAGGAGGCCCAGCCTTTGTTCCTGTGGAGCCACTGCTGGAATTGAACCTCCATCCCAGTGGGCCACAGTCCCATGCACAAACACTATGCCACCGGGGCTCAGCCCTATACTAATGGTCTTAATCCGGGCTCTCAACCTCACTGCCATTGCGTCCATTCCCACTCATCGTAACCTGGTAGAACGATGCCTGAGGCTTTCCCTTTACAGGAGTAGGAAGCTTCCTCTTTATCCCACAGAAGGGCCGGTGGTTCCCCTGACCCTGCAGGTAGCAGACCCACGACACCCCCTGGGATACGGTATAGGTTTCTGCTTTTGTAATCTAATTGTCTGGTTCCCAGGAGACCTAGTGGCAGTGGGTATACAGTGGGCTGCGATCCAAAAGATCACAGGTCAAAGCCATCAGTTGTTTCTTGGGACAAACATGAGGCTTTTTACTTCCATAAATAGTTACAGACTCGTAAACTCGTAAGGCAAATCTACCCTGCAATTAGAGTCACTGTGAGTTGACATAGACATGATGATAGGAAGTTTGGTCTGGTCTGATTTGGTTTGGTTGGTGTGGTGTGGTGTGGTGTGGTGGGGTGGGTTGTGATGTTATTTCAGCATTCCAGCCCTCCACTCTAGGGGCAATATCACCTATCTTGGGTAACACTGTTGCAGACAGCTCTCTTACATAATGTCGAGTGTCTAGCCAGTATCCCTGCCCTCTACCAGTAGTGACCCTCGCAAACCAAAACTGTGTCTAGATACATGTCCCTTTGGGGTACAAATTGTGCCAGAGGAGAACCACTGGTAAAGAGTACAGTGAGAATTTAGCCAGGACCATTGATTGTGAGCAGGTTCAGACTCCTGGAAATCCCCTGCATATCAGCGCTGTGCTCGACAGGATTTCTAATGGCTGATTTTTCAGAAGAGGAACACCAGACTTTTCCTCCACCCCTCAGTTAGTAACCTAGTATATGATCATTTGTGCTACCCAGGGCCTCCAACAAGAAAGGAGGCCCATTTTTATTGTGGGCCCATACACGTGATCCAAAGGGCACTAAATGAATTACAGGATGCACATCACATGAGTCAAGCTAAAGGTGAGTAGATGGTCTGGAAAGAAAGAGCAAGGGGGTTTGAGACTTCCCTAAAGCATGTAGGTGTCTATCAGATTGATGGGATTAATATCTACACTGGCCCCAAGTTAATGAATAATCATTACTTTGCAGAGAGTCACTATTCACAGTCTTCTGATTCATCACCCAATTGATGCAATGCCTAGTTCATGTCTCACTTCAAGAGATCATTGTCTGCTCTGTGCTGTGGCATACAGTTTCCATTTTTCAGAGAGAGAACAGACTCGAGGCCAAATCATAATGCAGTTGGCAAAGGTGAAGCTTTGAGATCAATGTCAAACTCTTGCTAATAGTCTGTTCTCCTTCACAGTTCTACAGGAGATCATTTCTGTTCTACAAACATCCCCTACATCTTCTAGTCCAAACTTGTCAGCAAAGTATTGCCATCTAGATGTAAACTAGGCAAATAAGCCACAGAAGGCAGTCCTTTAAATCTTAACGTATCGATGCTCAAAATTTAGAGTTAAGACCCTGAGAAACTCTGTGTAATGAATTTTCACCTGAGCAACCAGAACAGGTTAACAAAACATTGTAACTATGGTACAGATATAAGTTTCTTTGTTGGTTTTCCCCTAGGGATCTTCTCATTTCCCCAAATGTTGGTCCTGGTGGAATTGCAGGCACTCTCAAATCCAATACCTAAGATGCATGCAAACCATTTCATACATAGTTGATCAGTTAATGGGGCAGAAGGACAGGAATGTTTCAAGAGTCCAAAAGCATTTGCTCCAGAAAGACTTTTTCACAAACCCATCCGAAATTCATTTTCTTTTTCAAACAGCCTCAACAGACAACATTGAAAAGCTTCCTGGTTAGGTCTTTTCTGGGTCCTTTGGCATTCTCCTCCCATTACCAGGAGTCACAGGAGGTGCAATTCTCTTGTTGTCATGGCAACAAGATGCTACTCAATAGGCTACCAATCGCTGCTGGAAATAATCTTCACCCTCAATGGGCATTTCCACCCTGGCACTCTGAGCCCTGAACTCAAGCAGTTAGATGGTGTTCGTGCTACAAACAACTCCAACGTTTCCCCTTCATTTGAACCAGAGCCTGGACACAAGCGTGGCCTGGAAACCTCTCCCTGTGACTGAGCTGAACTGACACGATGGGTTATTTTAGGCAGGAGGCTCTCCTTTGAGCTCAGAACCTATCTGCCCTGCCAGATGACTCAAAATATGAAGCTGAGTTTTCCTTGCCCTTGCTAATCTCTTTTCTGATGTGGAGGCCATGTGTGTGTGTGTCTGTCTGTGTGTGTGTGTGTCTTAGAAACATCATTACAAGTTGGTGGAGAGCAAGGAAAGGAAAAACAAATCAGTCCATTCTCCCACCTGTTAAAACTTCTGTTAAATAAGCTTTGGTGAATTAAAAAGAGAAAGGAAAACTATCGGTTTACGATGCCTCTTTGTTCAGGACTAGGCAATTCTTTTGCTTCGTTATTATTATTATTTGTGGCTTGGCAAATTTCAGTCCTAGGACCTTACATTTTTGGTTAGTACACTGGGAGCAATGCCTGCACATGAAAATCAGATAAATCCTGGGGCCCAGTCTGACAAGTCCTGTCCGAGAATGGCAGTCAATAGAAGACAGCTCACGTGCCAACAAGAATATCAGACGTATTTGAACGCTTTAGCTCATTGACCACAGAAAAGTCAAAGGAGGCACCCCTAACTGGTCTCTCTCCTTCTCTGTCCCCCGCCCCCAACCTCTGTGGTCTACTGTTCTACAAAGGAACCAGAATAAGCCACTGGAAATTAAACCAGTTCATCTCTCTTTCGAACACTCCGTGTTCCTGAATAAAATCCAAGGTTTTATTTTAGCCTTCATGATCTGTTCCTTGCTCCCAGTATTAGTCTGGGTTAACTAGAGAAACAAATCCAGAAACGCTCATATGCGTATAGCTTTAAATAAAGGAGCAATTGTATATTGAGAAAAGACACCAGTCCAGATCAAGTCCATAAATCTGATATTAGCCCATATGTATGAAACTAGTCCATAAAGTCCTCTTTAAATCCACACAGCACATGTAATGATGCTAAATGCAGGCAGAGCACAGGCTGGCAAATGAAAAGTCTTGTGGGAGTGGGAGTAATTCCAGGCCTCTGGCTGCCATCAGTGTGGCATCATATGGCTTGTCAATAGGAAGGTGAAGCAGAGAGAGAGAGTGTGTCCCTCCTCCAGGAAGAAAGAAAGGAAGTTCCCAGAATCCCACCAAGAGGCATCAGGTTATGACCGATTGACAGATTAGATTCCACCCCTTCACTCTTAATATCCTCAAGCTGACATGAGATTATGTAACTACCACACTTACCTTCACACTTTCTGTAATGCCAATCCAACCATCTGAATTTCTTGCTTTCCCTAGAATGCTCAAAGCAAATCCCTGATCTCATTTCTTTCAAATGCTGACTTATCAAAGAGACCTTTTCTGGCCAGCCAATAAAACCTTTCAGAAACCAGAGTAACCCTTCCCTTTTTAAACCTTAGTCTGTTGGTGGTGTGGTGGTATTAATTGCCTCTGTCCCTCTAAAGATATATTTCATGAAAACATAAACTTTGCCAATCTGGTGGTCAGGAGCCATGTGAGTAGTGACTTCAGTGACCCCAATAACAAGGGACTAAGTGAGGGAAAGACAGATGTTCTCACAAAGCCAAGACTACTGAACCCTGATATTTAGATTTGGTAAGTATTAGAAACAAGGGCGGGAACTTTTAGCATTTTGCAATGATTTTAAAATGTTTTCTTCTTTGTTCTCCATTCAGAAAAGAAAATCCCTTTTAGATACTGTGTTTAGTATGTCATGAAATTGGACACTTTAGTAGTCTCATAGATCTGCAAATTCCCTATACTTGTTCTTGTAGGAAGAAGATATTGGGGCAAATAGTTTTTTCTTTTTTTAATATCTTGTCTGGGGAAAATCCTGCTAATGTACCCACCTCCAGCCCCCAAGAAGATTCTTAACTAGACTTTTAAAGCAGCATCTGCTAGTTTAAGTCCATCTCTCACACTTTTCAAATTAGGGGATTATGCAAATAATCAATAACAAAAAAGACCAACTGATAGAGGAAACAGATTAAGACTAAATTCATTGACTTTCTTGCCAAAAACGACAACAACAACAATAAACAAAACACAGAGGTCTTTCTGGGAAGAGGCTAAGCAATAATCCATAGTTACTTCATTAGTCTCTGCATTTCTGTAGTCCTTATGTTTTGTAACAAAAAGATAGACTTAGACTTTGGGGGGCTCTTTAAAAGTAATAGAGAGACACATGTCAAAACTTAGTAAGAAATTATCTACCAGATAGTCCTTTTGGAATAGATTGGAGAATTGGGGCCAGACTTTGTAATTAGAGTATTCCAAAAGATTCAGGTTCCTTGTGTTTTTGGTTTTGGAGCCCTCAATTTACTTCAGAATAAGAAGCCACATAGAATTCTAGCCCCCCATATCACCTAGTATATAGGAAAGAAGAATATAAACACTGAAGCATTGGTAACTTAGTCTGTTACCTTTCCTACAGATGTGTGTATTATTGTATTTAGCTGAAAATCTTATAAAGCATCTGCTACAACCAGGTTGTCAATTTGTGTATTGAACATGGCTTATTGCAGCAATTAGGACCCCTGGAGTCATAGTGAGTTATAAGATGGGCTGCTGACTGCAAGGTCAATAGTTCCAAACCATCAGCCTTTCTGATAGGGGACACTGAAACTTTTTACTCCATAAAGATTTCAGAAGCCTCACAGAACAGTATACTCTTTCCTATTGGATCACTGTGACTCAGGAATTAACTCCATTGCAGAGAGTTATTTGCTAATTTCGGTGATTGTTCTATAGGGTGGATCCAGTGGAATTGGATTGGGGTACAGAGCTGTAAGCATCATGAGAAAAATATTTATAACAAACTTATTTAGTTTTGTGATAGAAATCACAGACATAATATTCAGCCAAAATCATTCACTGTGATTGACCCTAGACCCTGAGCTCTGTCTGTTCCACATTCCCACTGTCCCTTAGCCATAATTTTAGGAAATTGCAACACTCTTTTTTTTCTAAATCAGGAGAGACAAATGTACTAGTCGGTAATCTGAAGGGTACTAATTTGGTTCTAGTTGGTGGAGATCCCCAATCCATGCACACTAATGACTCCTATCTGTACCCCTCCATTGGGAAACACGACCAAGAAACAGGCCTGAGTATCCAAAAATAAATCAAGCCCATTATCCTCAAGTCAATTCCGACTCATAATGACCCGAGAGAAAGTTTCCTAGGCTATAAATCTTTACAGGAACAGACATCTTTCTCCCTCAGAATGATTAGTAATCTTTGCGTTAACTGTTAATCTAATGGTAAGAGCCAAGTACTTAACTGTTGGGCCACAAGGACACCCAAAGTCTATCATAAATTTCAGGTTTGTCTTTTGTCCCCTTAACCAGCAACAGCAAAATGGTATCCTGACATTCATCTTCATTGCCCTCTTTTCTTTGCAATTTATCACTAAGGGACTAGACTACCATAAAATCCATTTTGAGTTCTCCTCTCTCTTCCTATCAGTTGGGGAAGAATAAAAGCATATGAAGAAAATAGAAAATGGGGATTGTTGAATGTGCTAGTCTGGATTGACTAGAGAAACAAATCCAGAGATTCATAAGTGTACAAGAATAGCTTTGGTGTGTCAGCGCTTCCAGCCCACCGTGCTGTCTCTCTGTCATCATGCCCATGTTCGTGGTGAACACCAACGTGGCCCGCACCTCTGTGCCCCACAGGCTGCTCTCCGAGCTTACCCAGCAACTGGAGCAGACCACCCGTAAGTGAGCCGCGCGCCCTCTGCAACCCGCACAGCATCAGCGAGATCGGCAGGGAGCAGAACTGCACCTACAGCCAGCTGCTGTGCGGCCTGTGGGCCGAGCCCCTGTACATCAGCCGGGACAGGATCGACATCAACTACTATGACATGAACGCCGCCAATGGGGGCTGAACACGTTCGCCTGAGGCCCCGCGTTGCCCCAGCTGGCCAGAAAAATAAAGGGTTCAGAGACCAAAAAAAAAAAAAAAAGAAGAAATAGCTTTATGTACAAGAGCAATTGAATACTGAGAAAACATTCCATCCAGATCAAGTCCATAATTCCCATCTTAACTCATATGTCCAAAACCAACCCACAATTTCCTCTTCAGACTTGTGCAACATGTGCCATGATGCCAAATGCAGGTAGATAACAGGCCAGGGGTAGAAAGTCCTGTGGATCTAGTGGCAGTGGAAGCATCTCAGTGCTGGCAGGGGTCTCCACATGGCTCCTTCAGCTCCAGCTGTATAGTGTAGCTCCATGTGTCTTCTCAACAGGAATGTCTCATGGGGAGTGAGCATGTGTCCAGCCTCCAGCGAGCTATTCATCTCCTTAGCACCTCCAAATAAGGTCATCAATCTGTGTCCTGATTAACAGGCTAAACTCCACCCCTTAACTTTTAAATGTCAAATTAACAACAGATTATGTAACTAACACATTGGATCACTAGGTGTGTCTGATTTTAGGATATCTGAGGTTTAACTATACCCAAAGTTTGATGAGACACCTAGCTAGCAGAATTTCTGCTTTCTGTGTGTGAGGCTAAGCATGTCAGGCTTTGAGGTTTATGGATGTTAGACATGCATTCTTGAACATGTTAATCGCCAAGTTTCCCAAAGCCCCCAAAAGAAACTGAAACCTAGAAAGAAATTATGATTTGCTGAAAATCATACCCAGAGCTTATTGCAAATAATGTTGATGACAAGTCATTCGATATTTTTCTCAAACAGAAGGGATAGTTGCATGACTTGATTTTTGTTACTAAGATTTTTTTCAGCCATTTGCTTGTCTGTATGCATGGTCACACACACTCAGACATATATACACGTGTAAAGTTAGAAACCTTTGGGAAATATACTACAAATAATGGCATGAAAGAAGATTAGGTGAACTCACAAAGCAATACGCAATTTCACGGCTTGGACTATCTTTTCTCAATAAAAATGCTGATTTACACAAGAAAGAGAATCCCTGAAGATATTCATGATTCTCTGTATATAGAGAAAACATGCTTTTTTTATAACTGAGCAAATACACTGTCCTTACCTTACCATAAGGATTACTGAAATCAATAAACAAATACTGTGCATGTATAAATTCCCAGCATTAGATTACATCTCACTGGGACTTGAAATATTGATTTGAAAAATGAAGTGAATGCTTTTTTCTAGTCTAGACGTGAAAAGCTTCCATTCTTGGATTTAGTGACATTCGCACCTTCCTATGTCAAACACAATTGAGTTTGAGACAAGTCTTGATATCATTTAGGAATGCTTCAAAGGTTATACTGGCTAAGAAAAAATAGGAGCATTTTTGAATCTTTATGTGATATTTTAAAAATATCTCCACAAACCTTTTTAACTTGCTCTTATCAAAAGTGTAATTTCATCCCATTCCCCTTATGGCTCAAGTCCAACAAATGGAAAGTGGGAGAAATAATGTTGTAAGATTTCTGGTGCTAGGTCCTTAAAGGATACGAAATATCTCCATCCCCTTCTTCCTTGTGATCCTTTGGAGCCCGGAGTCACTATGGAAAAAGTCAGCATCCCATAACTTGCTGGAGATACCCCATGGAAGAACTGCATCGAGACTCACTAAGAATCCCAGCTGTGGGAGTCTTTGCAGCTCAGGGAAGTCATAACAAAGAAGCCTCAGTTTTTTTAGCGTAAATGAAGACTGGCCTTCAACCAAGGCCTTCCATACATCAAAGTCATTGAAGCCATCCTCACCTGGTGCTCTTGCTTAGGTGTTATAAATGCTTGGGAGTCTGGACTGATTTGGTGAAAGGAGAAGGACATTACCTAGATGGCTACTTATCACAAGCCCTGAAGTCCCTTCTCTTTGAGAAAACATTTGTTCCTGCTTTTCTCTCACCACTAATTGCACCTAAAAATCCTCTTTGGCCATTGCAAACATGTTCCTCCAGCTAAAAGAATCTGTGAAACCAAATAGACATCCTGAGAACAGCTCACTGGTAAGCTTTAGGAAAAGACTGTCATTATTCTTATTGGGAACAATGGGGAAAAAAGGAAATAATTTGAATAAAAATTAGTGAATGAGAATAAAAGTTACTTTCAAAAGATGCTTCCGACTCCAAAGTGCCTCATTTTCTACATGCTTTTTCTTTACATAGAGACATATCTGTAGAAAGAGTTCTTATTTATTGCTTTTTCATTACTTTTCTCCACATAAAGACATATTCCACATTTTGCATTTTTGCTACTTATTCTTAACTTAGTGCCTCCATTTTTTCCATTTCTGTAACGGGAAGTACTCATTTGCCCCAGGAAAACAATTGACAACAACCAAAGGCCTTAAAATCTCTTTTGTGTTTAGGTATGCATCTTCCCAATGTAGGAAGACAAAAACTAATTCAGCAGGAGGATTTTTCAGATTGATTCAAGTGTGTCAAATTCACTCAAAAAAGAACACCAAAACTAACCTGCAACCTAGCTAGGAAACCAAGATATGTAAACTATGGAGTTCTGCTACAAAGCTTCACCGCATCACCAAAATGCTCATGAAAACATCAGTATTTTGTGGTTACTTTTCACCTTCTCTTTCCTTAAAGCTCCTTCCGAAGCTACTTATGAAGAATGAGATAGCAAGGTCTAAAGCTTATCATTTACTGGAAGTAACACCTTTGCTAGTCTTCCCTCTTTTTATTCCCTCCGACACAAAGAATGAAGATGGGATTGGAGGTACAAGATTCTCCTCTGCTGTATTATTCGGCATTGCCTAGGAAATGTAGTGCCTATGGGTGGCTGCTCTAGTGATAGCAGTTCTCCAGCTTAATGATTAGAGAAGTGACAATATAGGGGCACCCTCATTGCCTTTGAGTCAGTTCTGACTCATAAAGAGCCTATAAGACAGGAACTGAACTACCTCTGTGAGTTTTCAAGACTGTAACTGTGGGTTGGAGGAGAGAACCTCTTGTTTCGCCTCTTGTTTCTCCTGCAAGGCAACTGGTGGTTTCAAACTACTGGCCAACTCATCACCACAAAACTAGGAGGACTTCTCCTCTACAAGCCACAAGATGGAAATCCTTCTTGATGTGGCTTCCTTGTACAGTTAAACATAGTTATGACAGCAGATGAAATAGTCAAAAACTTATATTATTGGTCATTATTGCCAAGTCTTTCTTCATTGATGGGATAGTCCCAGTCTCTCTGCCTGTCCACACAGCCCTGTGTGCTTACCAGCACCTGATCTGCTTCCATTGTAGATGGTTTTTAGTTTGAATGATTGATGACTTCCTGGTTAAATTCAACTTATTCTTATAAATTTTTCCCAATTTTTCAGAATCATTATTGTTGTTATTTGCAAATGGTAAGTCCCTTCTTTCCTGCATATGAAGGAGTCACACATTTTGGGACTATGGGCCCACCAAGGGGAGTTGTGTTTAAGTTTCTAATCTTGCTTACAGGAAGCAGCTTAGGGGCGAAGAGCAAAGGTTTTCGAATCATAAAACTTGAATTCTAATTCTAGTTCTGCCTCTTACCCATTCTGAGTTTCAGTTCCTTCATTTCTACTATGCAAATAACAACACTATCCACTTTCTAGGCATGTATCAAAAGCCAAGTAAAATGATATTTGAAAAATGCTTTCAATAGGACATATAGCAGGCATCAAAAACTGCAGTAGCTTTGGAAGGCAGCAGGGCTCAAAAGGCAGATATCATGGGCTTTGTCTCAGTCATCTGATCCTGCTATAACTGAAATGCCATAGTGGATGACTTTGTCAAGCAGAAATTTATTTTCTCAAAGTTTAGGGACTACTAGTCCAAATTCTGGGTGCTGGATTTAGAAGAAGGCTTTCTTTCCTTGTCAGCTCTGAGGGAAGGTCTTTGTCTCTGCAGATTCTTTTCTTTGACTCGGCGGTGATCTTCCTGAGGCATGACATCTGTCTTCCCTCAACTCTGCTTGCCCGCTTGCTCGTTCACTCTCTTTTATATCACAAAAGGAATTAACTTAAAGATAAGCTATGCCTGAACACTGCCTTATTAACATAACAAATAATCTCCCTTTCCAAAAGTGGTTGCGTCCACAAGTTTATGACTTACAACCTGGGTTAGGACTTACAACTTGCATTTTGGGAGAACAGAATTTAATCCATAATAGTGGTTACGCTGGTGTCTCAGTGCAAAGTCGGACCCACTTGTAGAAAAAAAACAAAACTTTGCATTCAAAAGCCATGAGAAATCTGAATGTGACAGGCTTGACATACCGATAGGGGTGTCCACCAACTCCCGCATGCTTTTTCTGCACTCTGGCCCACTAGTTGAAAAAGAGAATTTCATTGGGCAAGAGAGAAAGATCATACAAGCAGTCAAGAAGATGGCTAAGTCTTTTGTGTGGTCAGTGGCTGGAACATTGGTGGGAGAGGAAGAGAAAAGGGCCTACTGAGTTATTCTTCTCCCAATTTCCAGGGACCTGCTCAGGGCATAGCAAAGTCCAAACATCATGGAAGCATAGAGAATGCCTAGGATATGTAAGTGATGATGCAATAAACATCTCCTGACAGCCAAACCAGCATCTTTTACCCCTCTTTCACGTCAGCAGGGGGTTAGCTTATAATGCTCTCCAGGAGCCCTGGTGATGCAATGCTTACGGGCTCAGCTTTCAACCAAAAGGTTGGTGGTGCAAGCTCTCGCTCTGAGCGAGAGAAACCAGAGGATCTACTCTCACGAGCAGCACTGTGTAGCGATTTCCCGGGAAGCTCTACTCTGTCTCAGAGGACTTCTGAGAGTCAAAATTGACATGCTTTGCCTAACAACATGACAATACGATCCAAAAAGTGCTGAGGACATCATGACCAGCCTGCCAAATTTTACACGTAAACAAATTCTAGCTTTAAACTTAGCTATTGAGAATAAATGTGATGCCACAGTTTCTTTGCACTGTGAAAAATGATAGAACGCAAATATTGTCATGCTCAAATTTCAAAACCACTGAATTAGCGAGTAGAGCACACTTGCATTACAGCATGAGCATTCATGAAAACCAGAGTGACCCTGGAGGGGGGAAAAAGTGAAAAGGGCAGGCCAAGTGAGACATTGGCAAAAAGTGGGCCTAGATAAACCAGAAGGACTAGAAAGCGGTTTCGCAATCTCACATTCCCTCTCTTGACCTTTATCACTGTCACTCAATCTGAGATTCAAAGACATACATTTCAACTCTTCCACTGATTAGTTAGCCAACTGTGGTTGGCCATTTTAGCTCCCAGGGCCCCAGCTTCTGCTTCTATAAACAGGAGATAATAGCATCTGACTCACAGGGTTGTTTTCATGAAGCATTAAAGAGAAACTCTTGATGATGTCCAGCAGAGCGCCTGGCCCAGGGTGTTTGGCACCGCCTCATTCCTAACCAGGTATATCCAAACATATTCATTTTCTGGAAACGAACAAGTCTTTGTTATGGAGCAGGTCCTTCCTAATTGAATTCTTGTTTTGCTTTGTTTTAATGATTTTTTCCAAATTAAATAGAGAGCACAGAGCTGGTTTAGATTACAAGGTCACCACAAAATAGCTGAGACTGTAGATATGACCTATTTTTAAGTTGTGACAGCATAATTAGGAATATTTTCTTTGTTTTGGGAAGAAGCCAATGCTGCATGCTTCCTCTCCTCTGCTTTGTGGGTCATATCAGCAAGCATGGCAGTGCCCAGACCAAACTCCATACTTGGAAGATTCCCTCCCTTTGACCTTTCCCAGAACATTTGCTTAACACATTGTCCCCCATCGTTGAAGCTTCGTGTACATGAAGTGAAGGCTGTAAGCAAGGTCTCGAGAGTGCGCTCTGCGTGCCCGTGCTGCAACCTCTCAGGCCATCTGGTGGTGGTGGGTAGTGTGGAAATATTTGTAGTTTAGTGCCTTTCTTTGTTGAATTCACTGAGTGTGTTTGAATGTCTCCAAAGGTGACTGCTAACCTTTCTTACGAGAAATACTTAAAGGTTAAAAAAGGGGGAAATAAAATCTAGATGGTAATTCAAATCCACACACCCATGCAACAAAAATAGCTCTCCAAAATATAATTAAAATTAATTATAAAAGGCATTATGTGTGTATATTTCTTCTCCTGTAACTCATTTTAAAAGTAATTGTACTAAAAAGTTAAGTTTATATTTTTAAATCTACAAGTATATAGAAACATAGTACATTTGAAATCAACAGCACAAAAGTAGTTAGAGCAAAATTATTTGGGGATAAGAAAATAATAGAAATGATAACCTGATTTCATAGTAATAAATGGACTTAAAATAACATTTTAAAAGATAAACATAACATATTCTATAAATATGCATGTTCCCTTTTCTTATGCCAGCTTTTTGAGTAATCATAAATTACATAAAGCTATGATTATAATAATGCATTATTGGATTTGCAACATATGAGAGGGTACACCCCCTGCCCCCCACAAAAAGGGAAAAAACTACTGGGCAGAGCTTTTATATTATGCTTTTTTTTTTTCACTAGACTAGCATCAAGAAACCTGTTTGGAGTTTGTGTACCCAGTGGCAGCACTTGGGAAGGTTCTCTCTGGTCACAATGAAATTTTTTGTAAAAGCAGTTTCACTCTAACCTCCTTTTTTTGATGGTCAATTTAAGAGAACAGTGTGCAGCTGTGAGATTTTGTTTCCTGCTCCAGAAAAATGCTGCAGAAACTGATGCAATGTTAAACACATCTTGCAAAGACAGTGCTATGGGTGAAACTCAATTGTATGAATGATTTTCTTGATTCAAAGAAGGTGAACTGTCAATTGATGACAAAATTCATTCTGTATCTCTATCATCTTCTTGAAGAAATGAAAATATCGGCTTGTAGTGCATTTGGAGTTTGTTCCATGAGCTTAGACTATTAATCTAGCTTTCTATTTAGAGGTTCTGAAAAGATTGTGTATCAGTGTGTGGCAAAAAGACCTGATTTGTGGCAGATGAGGTACTAGTTTTGCCACTATGGCAAAGCATCTGCTCACACGGCCATCTCAATGCAGACATTTTGGCCCAAAACAGCATGCCTCTCTGACTCACCTCACCTTGCTCCTTGCAACTTCTTTTTGTTTCTGCAAATGCAGAAAGACGTGAAAGGACAGTCGGTAATTTGAAGATGATGTAGAAAAGGGGAAAGACAAAAACGAGGGAGATGCTGTCAGCCATCCAAACAGATGAACTTGAAAAATGTTTGAAAAATGTTTCCAAGAATGGAATCACAGATACGCCAAATGTATTATGTACAATGAAGAGTATTTTGAAGGTCATAAGATTGTTTTGTTTAAAAAAAAAAGTGAATATACAGCTTTGAAAAAAATTCCGCTGCTTTGGATACCCCCTCATATACAGATGCAGTATGCACAACAATTATACTATCAGAAGGGGGAATATGAAGTTGAGCTGTGTAGAAATATTTTTCTAAACCTCTCTGGCATTAAATATAAATAATATATAAACCTGAAGCAAATTCTGCTGAGTTAAAGTGGACAGTAAGTGCTAGAGCAACGAGTAAGGAAAGAATACCAATATATATACACAGGAAGACATTAAAGAAATAAAATGTTACCCTCAAAAATATTCAATCATTAAAAATCAAGAAGGGGCTGAGCCCCGTTGGCGTAAGTGATTGAGTGCGGGACTGCGGCCCGCGGACTCGGCGGTTCAAATCCAGCTGCAGCTCTCAGAAGCAGCACTGGGTAACTCCCGCGACCACCAGAGGGCAGTGATGCCCCCCCCCAAAAAAAATCAAGAAAAACAGTAAATGGGGGTTAAAAGCATACCATACATAGAGACAGCATAAGTAAATTATAGATATAAATCCAACTCTATAAGTAATAGTTTTCAGTATAAATAAACCAAACAACCCAATAAACAGGCAGAAATTGTCAGACTAGATAGGTAATATCAAGATTAAGTTAGATACAGTCTACAAGAGACATACTTTAAATTCAGAGAGACAAATTGATTGAATGTAAATGAATGGAAAAAAAGAGCCTCCAATAAAATGATCTTTTGATTAAGAAGTAAGTAATAAATCCACAGATTAAAATATATGTATATCATCCAAGTATCAACTATATGAAAAATGGAGTGACAACACAAATTTTAGACAAATCCCTAGTGATAGTTTTTTTTTTATAATCATAAAAGAGCTATTTTATAATGATAAAGAGTCAAGTCATCAGAAAGATAAATCAGCTATAATTTCTGAGGAGCATCAAGAAATTTGTGGAAATTTCTCCTTATCTCTTAGTTGCATTTTTGCACAAACATTTTGAAGTCCCCTTGTATGTATGTACCTTACAATAAAATTCCCAAACACATCAAATCGAACAGAACTTTAAAATAGCTAATACAACAAAAAGACTGGGAGATTTCAATATACAAACATCAGTAATCCATTTTTAATAATGAAAACAGCAGGTAGGTAGAATATAAACAATAAAACTGAATGTTTGAACATTACAAACCAAATACTGGGTTACAAATGAGATCCCTTCCTAAACTCTGTTTTTAAGAACTTGTGGGGGACTCCAAATAGGTGCATGCAATTCTTAATTAGCTTTACTTTAGAGCAAGAAAAGACTTGTAGATTTTCAATGGCTTAAAAGCTTCATACGCAACAAGTGAAGAATTTGTTATGAGTAGAAGTTGGTTTAGTCATTTCAAAAGGAAAGTGAATTTACATTAAAATAGGGCTTCAAAGATGGCAGTGCCCTGCTCAAAGAGAGCAACTAACCTCACCACTTTAAATATGCTTCAAAACACACCTACCAATCACCCAAAGGCACATGCATGCTCCTGAAATGTTTTGTTATGATTTTTCTAAGTTTCCCATTACAGGGTTTGACTCTTAAATTTCTCCATCTCAATTACCACCAAATTGTCATTCACCAGAAATGTGGGTGAAGGGAGATAGCAGTGAGTGTGTGATATGAAAATAATAGAATATAATTGATCAATGGTTCACAAGTGTGGAAGGGTGGGGAAGGAGGAAAAAAGGGGAAGCTGATACTAAGGGTTCAAATAAAAAGAAAATGTTAAGAAAATGATGAGGCAACATATGTATAAATATGCTTGATGCAATTGATGGATGGATTGTTATATATGCTCTAAGAGTCCCCATTAAGATGACCTTATTTTAAAAAAATCATCCAAATTTAAAAATTCTAGTTTGTCCCTTCTTCACATTGTAGATTATGATAGCATCAGTTAGAAGTTCTGCATTAAATGGCAAGTCAGTTGTTTATAACCCAGAGACTGTCTGGAGACCTAAGCAACAGTGATAGAACACTACAAACCTAGTAACAGAGAACATAATTTTTTCAATTATACATAAAATATCATCAGGAAGAGAGCATGGAGCACAACTCCATAAATGTAGACACATTGTAATTGTACAACATGTGTTTACTGGCTACATTGGAATGTAATTAGGAAGCTCTGAAATATCTGAAAATTAGCACTATACTAAATAATCAATGAATCCAAGATGAAATCATCAGACCGTTTGGAATTTGTTTTGCTTTGTTTTGTTTTGTTTTTTGGGGGGGAGGGGGAGCATCCCTGTCCTCTGGTGGGAGTGGGAGGCCCAGCCTTGCTCCTGGAGAGCTGCTGCTGGATTTGAACCGCCAAACCAGTGGGCCGCAGTCCCGCACTCAACCACTATGCCACCAGGGTTCAGCCCCACTTGGAATTTTTTTAATAAATAAAAATAAAAACAAACCATAGATCAAAATGTACATGCTTCAGGTAAAACTATACTGGAGGAAAATTTATAGTCATAAATAACTACACTTTTTAAAAGATGTTAAATAAACAGCTACCCTTGTGTCTCAGACAGTGGAAAAGGAAGAGTTAACTGAATGCAAAGCAAGTAAAGGAAGTACATAATAAAGTCTAAATTAACGATTCCTGGTTATACTGAAGATTGGGTATTGGGCAGCTAACCCAAGATCAGTAGTTGAAACCCAATTGCCACTCCATGGGAGAAATATAGGGCTGTTTGCTCCTGCAAAGATCTACCATCTCAGAACATGGATCGTCTCCATGCATTACAATCTACTGTATGGCAGTAGAGTTGTTTTGCTTTTGCTTGTTTATATAAAGCACAAATGACTGAAATAGAAAAACACCAGAGAAAAATCAACAAAAGATGACTATTAATAAGTCATTTCCACCTCTCCTCCGGCCTTGTGTACATATGAAGCTTCTTCAAGAGTTGAAGTTTATGTTCTTTTTCTTTGAATCTAAGCTGTCATTGTCACTGAATGCATCTACAAATGTGACAGAAATGACATCAAGAGTGCCAATCTATAAGTAAGACTATTCTGATGTAAGAGAAGTCTTCAGACAATACCCTAAAGAATGAAAGGATGCAATGTTGGAAAAAACCGTGACTGCCAAGGTATAGACGTTCTCCTGTTTGACCTCTCTAATTACTCCCAAGGCATTTAAAAAAAACACTCCTAGAGCATTCTTAATACCATTAGCATATGGAGATTTAGGTCAATGCCACGCTTGCACAGATGTGTCACAGGATAAAGGGAGCTGTCCGCAGCATATAAAAAGTTACTGTCTCAAAAAAAAAAAAAAGCTGCTCTCTCAGTTGGCATCAAAGTCAGGTGTTTAGGCTCAGAAGCAATACTCCATGAGCAAGATCATATTTTTCTCAAAATTGCTTCTTTTCTTTCTTTTACAGGCAGATAGCAATAAAAGCCTAGACCTTGAAACAAAATTATCTTATTAGTTGCCTTGACAGTGCCGGATACTTAACCTCTCTATACCTTAGAAGTACTTTCTCTGAAACAGGGAAAATAACAGTATTTCATAAAATATTTCAAGATAAGATGAAGTTAAATCATAAAACATGCCTCAAAAGGACAGAAGCACTGATAGACATGTGTTATTATTATTATTGTGATAGTCCTCCGATCATATATTTTAAGTATCTATATGACATTTTTAGAGTGTCAAATCAATTCTTTCCATGACACTCTTGAAATTACATTACAGTTATCAATCTCCCCATACTAAAATTAAAATACGTGTATTTAAGGGGAAAACTACATTCATATTTATATTCCCAGAGCATATTGTAAGCTGCACAAATAGTGGGTTCTCAATTAATATGTTTAGATGAATTAAGTAATTAACAATTTCATTCATGAAACTTCACCTTTTTAGTAGACACAGACATTTATTTTTTCTGAGCTCATGTTGCATCAATCTGATCAATATCCTCCATCATTGTCACTTATATTTCAACTATGGTTGCAATAAAGTAAAGAAAGATCAAAAGTCAATTATACTAATGATGAATCACTTATCAAATAATTCACAACTGCCTTTTCATTATTAAGTTAACATACTAATTTTCTAAAGCCGTCTTAATCACAACACAAAATAATCAATTCTGGTTTCAAAGCCAGTCACTACAGTATTTGCTGTCTTTAGGTTGAAGGTGCTTAAGAACTATCAGAGCATACTTTGGAGAAACGTGAACGAGTCTTTAAGACTCACTTTGTCAAAAACCAAGAGCCAGAGAGAAGGCAAAGACCAATAACACTCTGCCAGTCATCCTGCATTAACATGATAGCTGTGAAGTTGGCTCGGTGAGCAATACAACTAGGTTACCTATTCTTAGTAGCTTGTTCTGTCTGCCACTTTAAGCATATTTGCTGAAATGGTGCAAACCAAAAGACAAGCAGTATATTCAGAACATCAGCATATGCCTCCATGGGCTAATGAAGGTCAAATGCTAGAATTTCAATCTTTTAATTATGTAATTAATGATATTCATGATAAGCAATTTCAAACCAGCAAGGATGAAATTACTGAACACTTCAAATTGACACATGTGTTCAGTCAGATATCTAGCTATTCTGACATGTCTAGGAAATGAGCTGGAAAAGTTTGAAATTTGGGTTCATAATGAGTCAACATTCTAGAGTCCCCAAAAGGCAGAACTAAGGGAATCATATAGACCTAATCGTCTTCCATCAAATTGACATGCATAGATATGGAACGATGCTCAAGACATACCATCAGCTAGAAAGCAAGTTGCATATTTACAACAGCTTTCTGTACAAACAATAATCACAAAAATAAAAATAATATAAAATGTATTTTGTGAAAAATAGGTATTCTAGAAAACAAATAGGAAATTTCTGTCCTTGGAAATGCCAGAACAATGTGCATTAAAATATTAACAGTTATTTCTACTGATAGAATTTTGTGATATAGATGCCTTCTTCATTGCAAATACCTTTTTTTCAACACTATATCTCCAGATATATTACACAGAAATCAAATTAACTACATCTGTGCAAAGAGATGATAGAGAAGCCAATATCAGCATTTAAACCATGCCAGGAGATGACTTTGGAACAGATCATCAACTGCTTGTATGTAAATTCAGACTGAAGCTGAAGAAAATTAAAGCAAGTACATCAGAGCCAAAATACATTGATGTATGTTGTTTGAATGTTGAGAACGTCCCAAGAACAGATTTAATGCATTAAAATGACAGAAGATCTGATGAACTGTGGGAGGGCATCAAGAATATTCATGAGGAAAGCAAACGGTCATTGAGAAAGAGAGAAAAAAAGATCAAAGTGGATATAAGAAGAAACTCTGAAACTTTCTCTTAATCACAGAGTAGCTAAAACAAATGGAAGAAAGGATGAAGTCAAACATTGAAGAGGAAATTTCAGGAGAAACTCAAGAAGGCAAAAAATATATACTAAAATGGGTAGATATGTAGAATGAGAGAAATCAAAAAGAAACAGAGTAAGCATATTTGAAACTAAAATAATTGAAGAAAAATTCAAACCTTGGGTTGTGATAGTGAGAGATTTTATGGGAAAAATACTGAGCAATACAGGAAGCATCAAAAGAAGATAAGCTACACAGAGTTACTGTACTTAAAAGAACCAGTTGTCATTTCACCATTTACCCAATGACAACTATTTTTGTAAGAATGCAGCTGTGTATAGATATGAAAATAACCCCAATTTCTCTTGCTTTCCTATAACTCAACTGTTTGCAATGTTATTTTGCAGTTTCTTCTACCATAGCATTGTTGGTTTCTCCTCTCCTTGAATCTGAGTTGGCCTTCTGAATTTCTCTAAGCAATATATACTGATATATATATCAGTAGCAAAGTATATATAAGTATATTATATATACTGATTTATATATACTGATATATATATCAGTAGCAAAGGTACAGTAGCCAAGGTAGCATTACATATATATAATTATATCTATATATATATCATTACAAAATTGTCCTCACTCCTATTACTAGTCTTGATGGATCATCTATCCTAAGTTTCCCATATTTCCCACTTCACTGTACATCTCCTGGTCTAGCTGGATTTATGTGGTAGAATTGGGGGTCATGATAGTGGGTGGGAGGTAGCATGGGAACTAGAGGAAGGTTGCATATTTCATAGCTCCTACCCTGTATCTTAACTGACTCATCCCCTCTGCAAAAGGATGTCACCTCACCTATTGATGGGCTTTGGGTCCCCAATCTGTACTCCCCCTCATTAATAATAATATAATTTTAGTTCATTGATGCCTGACACCGGATCCCTTCACCACCTCATGATCACACAGGCTGGTGTGCTTCTTCCATGTGGGCTTTATTGCTTCTGAGCTGAATGGCCGCTTGTTTACTCAAGCCTTTAAGTCCCCAGACGCTATATCTTTTGGTAGCTGGGCACCATCAGCTTTCTTCACCACATTTGCTTATGCACACATTTGTCCTCAGGGATCATATCAGGAAAGTGAGCATGCAAAGTTGTGCTTTTGAGTTCTTGAAGCCTGATATCTCATCCCTTTGACACCTCATGATTCCAGATGCAAGTGTGCTTCTTATCCATCAAGACTAGTAATAGGAGTGGTAATACTGGGGGGTGGAGGGATGGAGGAATTGAAAGGGAGAACCAACTTCAGGGATCTACACGTAGCCTCCTCTCTGGGGCACGGACAACAGGGAAGTGAGTGTTGGGACACATTGTACAGTGTACAGGATGAAAAAATGATTTGTAAATTACTAAGGGTTCAAGGGTAAGGGAGGAGGAAGGGTAATATAGGGAGATGATAATGGGGGCCTGGAGGGAGGGAGAATGTTTTGAGAGTGATGATGGCAATGGGTGTGTAAAAGTGGCCTACACACAACTGATGTTGTTAGGGATTGTGATGGGAGTTGTAGGGCCCCCCCAATAAAATGATTGATTTTAAAAAAGAGGGGAGGGGAAAGGGGAGGTTTTTATTTGGTTGTTGTTGTTGTTGTTGTTGTTGTTGTTTTAAAGAGGAGCTTGTATCAAGGGCTCAAGTGGAAAATGTTGGGAAATGTATGTGGAAACATGTGTGCAAATGTGCTTGATACAAATGATGTACTGAATGTTGTAGTAGCTATAAGAGCCCCCAATAAATTTTGTAAAAAATGAAACAGAAAAAAAATTGTCATGAAAGAACTTCCATGTATTCTTTAGGGCTTAGCTCAGGAAGCATGAGAACAAGTCCAGCCTAATCTAACAGATAGGAGAAAAGTCACTTCCATTCCTCTATCAGCCAAATATCAGATTTCTCAATAAGATCATGGTTGGCCAGTCAGACCGAGTGAACTTATCACATAGCCACAGATATATGCTTGTGAAATATGTTAATTTGAGGTCAGATCAGCACAGTCATTCAGCTAACATCATATGGGGTCATAAGCAATACCAAATGATACAACAAATATTTACGTTACCAAACCACAAGATTCTGAGGTCCCGTGGGAAATTTCTTTTTTTTCTCTCTCTTCTACATTTATTTTTTGTTTGATTTCACTCTAAGGTAGATAGTCCTTGCAATGATGAGACAATTGTTTCACAAACTTCCAATGTAAAAGACAATTCTTCTTTACTAATTTTCTAATCCAGTCTGTATTCACTCTAATTGACTCCATTTGCTTATCACACATTTAGTTACTGTTGCTCCGTTGGTCTCAAAAATCTTAAATATTGTCTTTGTGAGTCAAAATTGACTTGATGGCAGTGGGCTTGACTTGACTTGACTTGGCTTGACTTGGCTTGGCTTGGCTTGGCTTGGTTTGGTTTGGTTTGGTTTGGTTTGGTTTGGTTCTTACTGTTCAGGCCTACAATAATGGCCATCTCTCAATCAAGGACAGCTACCATGTTGTTTAAGTGGACTAAATAGAAAAAGAGCAGTTCTACAAATGAAGATAAAAAGGGATCTCTGGGAACTTCATAATGACATTTTCAAAAAACACTTTTTGGCAGAGAGATGCTCATGTCTACGGACATAAGAAGGAGCTTCAAAATGTTCATGGAAAAATTTAATTATCTTTTAGTCCATTTTCTTTTGTATTTTTGAAGTTATGCCTTATAAAGACTAAAGCTTAGGTCCTCTGACTCCCAGCCTAACAAGGGAAAATTCTGCCCCACATATTAGCATGATATGATATATTCATATGCATCTTTGCACTCTCCTTCTATCTGACAGGCAATGTAAAAAGTTAAGCAGTGCCCTGCTGCTGTGAAATCTCGTGCTGGGACACTAGGTCTTCACAAATTAAAGTGAAATAACTGTAGCTCACTCTTGGAAAGTGACAAAACTTGTGTTCATTCAATCAAGAACTCTCTTGTGGCTTCCATTGGAGGCCTTGGTCTGTTGTACACGTGTGTCAGCATATAAATGAACAGCAATGCAAACCCTAAGAGAAGGGTGACAATTTCATTGTCCTCTCACAGCCCACCTACATTGGAACCCTTTGCAAGTACAGTGAAAGAGATAGGATAAGCGCAGAGGCATTGGAAGGCCATCACTTGATACAATGGGTAAACTGAGTCTATGAAAATAAATGAAAGCTTTAAAGAGGTTTTTACCACACTGAAAGTGTTTATGACTTTCTCCTACAGCTTTAGAAAAATTATGTGTTATAACATTTGCCCCACCTTTCAGAGCAAACTTCCCAGCTCACTTTAAAATAAGAGACAGTAAGACCCAGAGTACTACAGCCATTGACTCAGGTTAATGTTTGACTGGGGGTGAGGCAGCTCTGACCATCAAGGGGTGGACAAAATTCTTGGAACAACGTAGGAGCATTTAGTTACTTTCTCAGGTGGTTTGGCAACATAATCAGTGGTTATCTCAGAATAACCTTATTGTAGGAATTTTAATTTATTTTGTTATATTCATTGTAATTTTTTCTAAACTTTTTATATAGGACCTCTGATAAGTTTTTAATAAAAATCTTGTTAAGAATACCTACATATACCTCAGTTATATTCTTAGCTTTATTTTTTTACTTTTTAAATATCATATTATTGGAGGCTCATACAACTCTTATCACAATCCATACATTCATTCATTGTGTCAAACACATTTGTACTTTTGTTGCCATCATCATTCTCAAAACATTTGCTTTGACTTGAGCCCCTGGTACTAGGTCCTCATTTTTCCTCTCCCCCCAACCCTCTCTCCATTTCCTCTGACAATTTATAAATCATTATTTTTCCATGTCTTACACTGAACAATGTCTGCCCTCATCCACTTTTCTGTTGACCATTCCCCAGGGAGGGAGTTATATGTAGACCCTTGTAATCAGTTCTCCCTTTCTACCCCACCTTCCCTCTCCTCCTGGTATCGCCACTCTCACTACTGGTCCTGAAGGGTTCATCAATCCTGGATTTCCTGTGTGTACAATTCCTATCTGTACCAGTGTATATCCTCTGGTCTAATCAGATTTGTAAGGTAGAATTGGAATTATGATTCTGGGGATGAGGAAGCATTTATGAACTAGTGGAAAGCTCTATGTTTCATCATTGCTACACTGTCCCCTGACAGGCTCATTTCTTCCCCGTGACCCTTCTGTAAGGGGATGCCAGTTGTCTACAGATGGGATTTGGGTCCCCACTCTGCACTTCACCTCATTCACAATGATAGAATGATTTTGTTCTTTGATGCCTGCTACCTGATCTCTTTAAACCTCATGATTATACAGGTTGGTGTGCTTCTTCTATGTGGACTTTATTGCTTTTGAGCTAGATGATTTCTTGTTATCGTTAAGTCTTTAAGACCCCAGATATTATATCTTTTGATAGTCAGGCACCATCAGCTTTCTTCATCACAATTGCTTATGCACCCATTTGTCTTCAGTGATCGTATCAAGAAGGTGAGCACACAATGTTATATTTTGTTCTTTGATGCCTGTAACCTGATCGCTTTGACACCCTTACAAAGGTTTTAATCCTATATAAAAAATATAGATGTGTGCTTTATTAATGGTATGAAGTTGTGAACTTGAATGACACAATTCATACATACTATCCTGAAAAACATTCAACATTGCCATCTATCTCATAATAGATTTTAAAAATCATTTTATTGGAGGCTCATATACCTCTCATCACAATCCATATGTCTAACCATTGTATGTCAAGCACATTTGTACATCTGTTGTCCTCCTATTCTCAAAACTTTTACTTTCCATTTAAGCCCTTGGCATTGGCTCCTCATTTTTCCCCTCCTTCCTTGCTCCCACTCCGTCATGAACCCTTGATAATCTATAAATTATTATTACTTTGTCATATCTTACACAGTCTGCTGCTTCCCCATTATCAGTACCCCAAGGAAGAGGTTATATGTAGTTCCTTATCGTTGGTTCCCTCTTTCTAACCCACCTTCCCTCCCCTCTTGGTATCGCCACTCTCACCACTGGTCCTGAAGGGATCATTTGTCCTGAATTACCTATGCATTCAGTTTCAATCTGTACCCATATACATCCTCTGGTTTAGCCAGATTGGAATGTACTCATGTACATCCTCTGGTCTAGTAGAATCAGGATTATGGTAGTGAGGAGGAGAAAGCATTGAAGGACTAGAGGAAAGTCATATGTTTATCATTATTACACTGCACACTAACTGGTTCATCTCTTCCTTGCCACCCATCTGTAAGGGGAAGTCCATTACCTACAAGTGGGCTTTGGATCCCCCATCTTTGCTCCCCCTCATTTACAATAATATAATTTTTACTTTTTTGATTCTGATCCCTTAGACATCTCTTGGTCACACAGGCTAGTGTACTTCTTCCATGTGGACTTTGTTTCTGAGCTAGATGGACCTTCATGTCTTTAAGACCCCAGTTATCTTCTGCTAGCTGGACACCATCAGAGATGTGATGTTGACCAACCCAGGGACAAGGAAACAGCAAGTATCCAAAATCAGTGGCAAGGAGGGTGTGGGAGACCCTGCAGGGATTGAGCAATTACTAAAACTCAAATGAAGGTTGAACCTGATAGTGGGATAAGAGGGGATTAAAAGGAAATGGAAGAAAGAGATAGAGGTCTAAGTACAGGCATGTACAGAGGTAAATATATTTATATATGATGTTGGGGAAATAGATCTACGTTCATATATTTATAGGTTCAGTATTAAGGCAGCAGATGGACATTGCATCTCCCTCAAGTACTTCCTCAATGCAAGAACACTTTGTTCTATTAAATTGGCATTCCTTGATGCTCACCTTACTGACAGGATTTCTGAAAAAAAAAAAGATGTGCACAAGCAAATTGTGGTAAAGAAAGCTGATGGTGTCTGGCTATCAAAAGATAAAATAGCATCTAGAGTCTTAAAGGCTTGAAAGTAAACAAGCAATCATCTAGCTCATAAGCAATAAAACCAACATGGAAGAAGCCCTGTGTGACCACGAGGTGTCAAAGCAATCAGGAATCAGACATCAAAGAACATAAAATCATATCATTGTGTGCCCACCTTTGCATTAGGATCACGGAACACAAATGCATGCATATGCAAATGAATAATAAATTTTCTCCACTCTCATTTCTTATGGTGGTTAATTATTGTCTGCTATATGGTATTTCCTTTGGGTATTTTGAACTGCGAATTCAACTTTTAAATCTATTTTTTCCCACATTTTCTATGCCTCCCAACAAGAGGCAAGACTCTTGCCAGCAAATGTGCCAGCAAACATCAATAAGTTACTCCCTGAGTGTAATCTCCAATCAACTGCTGGTAATAGAAGGGATATTGGGACATGTGGAATAGGGGGCTGAAGGCAGTCAATGATACGGTGTTGGTTTCACAAAGTGGGGAATGGAGGACTGAAAACCTGACAGACACTTGCCACCTCCTAGCACCAGTCCCCTTCTCCTTCAGCCTCACAGCTTTATCTTTCATTCATAAGTCAAACATTTGTACAGGTATGTGTGGGAGGGTGACTGGGGGTGGGGGGGTAGAGGGGGGAAAAACAGGTCAGTAACTGATTTCTATTCAAGTATTCTCTTAAATATGAGCTTGTTTTGTTTTTTAATAAGGAAATTTCATATGATTGTGCATTAAATTTAGAAAATAGAGGAAAAATACAAAAATTAAAACCAAATAAAATTACTGTAATTATGTTTTTAGAGGTAAACATTGATAATATTTTGGAGTGTTCATTGTCAGCCTGTTTTGTCTCTCTTTTTAAATTACTTTATTGTCTTAAAACAGTTTTATATTTAGAGAAAAATTATGTCCAAAGTACAAAAATGTCCTATCTTCTCTCCCACTTAGACATAATTTCTCCCTACCATCTATCATTAGGTGTAGTATCTTTGTTACAATCCACGAACCAATAACACAATTGTTATAGAATTAATGACTGAAGTTCACAGTTTGCATTACGGTTAATTTTAGTACTGTGCAGTCCTCAAGGGATTTGGCAAATCCATAATACCATGTGCCACAATTATAGTATCATCCAAAATTGATTGACAACTCCCTCATTGTCTGCTCCCTTCTCTGTTCCCTCCTCCAGTCTTCCCTGTTTAGGCTTTTCCCCACAAATTAGTTTCATGCCTCCATTTACTCTTCAATGGTTTTGAATCATTTACAGCATTGTCTAGATCATTTTATGTCATTGTTTTCTTTTAAAAATACATTTTGCCATATATTTCTTGATATATATTTCCATATTTTAATTCTCAACTTGAACCTTCATTTGTATATTGGTGTTGGTGATTTAGAAGCCCTTGTGGAGATGTTGGGTAAACATTGGACTGCTAATTGTAAGCTAAGGGGTTTGAATCCGTGAGTCACTCCATGGAAGAAAGATGACACAGTCTGCTTTTTTAAAGATTTGCAAAGCCTCAGAAAACCTATATGCCATCTCTTTGATTATGGATTGGCTCAGTGGTAGTGGGTTTAGAATGCTGATTTAAGGAACGGCTTATCAGAGGAAGCCAGTCTCCAATATATACATCATGGGTTCAAGTAGGCGCAGTTGCATGGCGATAGTTATTAATTATTGTAGTAATATTATAGAGAGCTTGAGAAAGAAGGAAATAATGGAGCAGACCCATTTCATGGTAGTATGCTCACCTCAGTCCCGCTTGGAGGTCCACATGGAGAGAGAGATAGAGAGAGAGAGAGAGGATTAGGGAGAAGGAGAGTGGGTGGTAGAATTTAGCGTGAGGGGAGAGGGAGAAAGGGCTTTTTTATTCTGTCCAAGCCTTATATACCCTTTGGAGTCATGCAAGGTCCCTAAATAGCAGTAAGACACACATTATATATGTGATGTAGGGACAGTTATAGGAAGGGGAAGTATGGGGTCCCCATGTGACAAGATGGACGGACCTGTATTCCTGATGGCAACCTATCCTTGATTGTCCTCAGGCAGGAGACTTTAGTTAAAGTTTTCAGGGGAAGTGACCCATTGTCCTAACAGTAGGGGTTTGACCCCATTTTGGGGGGAGGGGCATCACTGCCCTCTAGTCGTCATAAGAGTTACCCAGCCCTACTCCTGGAGAGCTGCTGCTGGATTTGAAGCGCCAAGCCAATGGGCTGCAGTCCCACACTCAACCACTATGCCACCAGGGCTCAGCCCTGACCCTATCTTTTGTTAGACACACAAAGGCCTCTGATAACCAGAGTCTTTGCTTCTGACCTCCCACCAAATGCTGGCAAATAGTTACTAATATTTGCTTAATATTTAGAGTATATATTATTGTGGAAAATTCCTCACTTCACCAGACAATGTCTTATTACTTTAAACAGAACTTTTCAAACAGCAATTTAACTTCTCACTATTTCATTATTTTTTCTTCCCCTTTAAACATTTTACTTTTACAAATCATTTTATTAGGGGCAATAACAGCTTTTCTAAGAGTCCGTGCATCAATTGTATCAAGCACATTTGTATATATGTTGCCATCATCATTTTAAAAACATTTTCTTTCCTCTTGAGTCCTTGGCATCAGGTTCTCACTCTCTCCCCCCACCATTCCTGCCACCCTCGTGAACCCTTGATAAATTATAAATTATTATTGTTTTCATATCTTACACAATCTGCTGTCTCCTTTTGCCAACGTTTCTGCTGTTCAACCCTCTGGGGGTAAGGGAGGTGGAAAGGGTGGGTGGTTATTATACATCAATCATTGCTATGAGGCCCCTTTTCTCCCCCTTCTCCTTTCACCTCCTCCTTACCCTCATGATATTACTACTCCCATCATTATTCCTGAGGAGTTTATCTGTCCTGAATTCCATGTGTCACGAGTCTTTATCTGTACCAGTGTACACACTCTGGTCTACCCGGATTTGTAGGATAGAACTGGGGTCATGTCATGGGGGGAGGAAATATTAAAGAACTAGAGAAATGCTGTGTGTTTCATCAGTGCTATCTCTACTCTGGCTGGCTTGTCCCGTCCTTGTCCTTCTCTGAGGAGATGTCCAGCTGTCTGCAGAAGGGCTTTGCATCTCCACTCCAACCCTCCTCATTCACATCAATATGAATGTTTGGTGGGTTTTTTGGATCTTCTGATGCCTGATACCTAATCCCATTGACACGTTATGCTCACCCAGACTGGTGTGCTTCTTCCATGTGCATTGTGCTGCTCCCCTGCTAGATGGCCAATTGTTTAACTTCAGGCCTTTAAGATTCCAGATGCCATATCTTCTAATAGCTAGGCACCAACTGTTTTCTTCACCACATTTTCTTATGCACCCATTTTTACTTCAGCGATCTTGTTGGGAGGGTGAGCATCACAGAATGCCAGGTTATTAGAACAAAGAGCTCTTGAATTGCAGGAGGACTTGAGTGGAGATCTCATGCCTGTCTGCCACCTTGAATACTTAACACATAAATATATGTAGACAGACTTACATCCCTATCGTTATAAATTAATATATTTACATATATATGTGCCTATATTTATAACTCTATAAATGTCTTTTGCTTTCTAGTTCTGCCCTTATTTCCTTTTACTTTCTTCCTGTCTCACTATCACGTTTGACCTTCATCCTGCTTGCAGTAATTCCTCTTGGCTAGGTAGCATTGGGTCAAATTTACCAGACGTTCTGCACTCTCCTCTCTAAGGATTTTAGATCTCTTGTTGTTGCCTTGCCCATGACTTTATTGGCTCCCCCACCTTCCCCTCCACTCTTCTCCCCTGGATCTGTTGTTTTCTCCTTAGGATAGTTTATCTTGCCTAACTTATATAGGGAAACATGAAAAGAAGAAGGAGGAGGAGGAGGAGAAGAAAAAGGAGAAGAAGATTACAAATAGTTCCAGGTCTATCTGCTGAGCCTTATTTTCGTTTCCCAGTGGAATCTGATGAGGTGCCAAGCCCTACACTCTGGGTCTGAAGTCTATTTTGGGATTCCTTGGGAACTTCATTGCTTTGCTCCCTTTGCTTCTCTGTTGTGTCCTTTTCATGTCTTGCCCTGGTGTGGGAGGATCAATAAATATTTTGTTGTATGTTAGGTGAAATTATAACCAGAAAATTAGGCTCTCATTTTAAAGCGTTTTTACAGATTTTCCCATGACATTAGTTATACTTCTCACAATGTGTCATCGTTCTCATTATGTCTATTCTGTGTCCATGGATCTAACCTCCTTTCCCCTCCTTGCATCCCCATCTTTGCCTTAGGGTGAATGCTGGCAGTTTGGTCTGTATCACTATTTTAAATAAATTATTTTCAGGGAGTCTATTTCTAAACTAGAAAAAAAATTCTGAACTAAAAGCAAGCCAAGGTGAAAGCCTGCTGTAGCTGTACAACTAGAAAAGCAGGTGATCTTATCAAGAAAACAATAAATTAAACCTGTCTATGATAATGTGATGTAGAAGTAAATTATATTCCTTTAAAATTTTATTAACTTAGGATTAGGGTTAGGGTTAGGGAAAGAAAAAGAAATAGAAGTTAAAGAAAGAAAATAAAAAACTTTTTATTAACTTTATTAGAAATGTATACACTAGCCCCCCCCAAAAAAAGAGAAATGAATATACTAAAGAAATGTAATTATCCTATCTGTCCCCATAATTGCCTACATATTCTGCACAACCTTACATCCAGAATGAAGATTTACTATACTTTCAGTATAAAATAACTCCCTAATGTAGAGATCACCCCATCTTTACATGCTATGTGGGGAATGTTCCACAAAAGCGCCCACTGGGGTTAAAATGGGGGGGAAAGATGTTGCAAAAGTTGGGACCCTGTGGCAATTATCCAAAGTATATACAGAAGATCAAAACTTTAGGAGCTCCCTTTGGCTTTTGGAAGGAAAAAGAATCATTTTCTTTGTTTGGTAGACTTAAAATAAAAAGTGAAACCTATGAATTATTAGTAAAATATACATGAGGGCAAACCATGTTGCTTTGCCTAAGAGGTTCCACAGAATTAAACTGGCCTTCCCCACATCTGCAATTTTGTAAGTTACTTTATTGATATAGATGTAACTGTTTTTGCTTCTATGGAGAAGAACCCAGGCTAACACACTTATAGTGACCCTAGAGAGGTCAACCATGTCTGTAAATCTTGAGTAGACAGGCTCATCTTTCTTCTATGGAGAACTTGGTGGGTTTAAACCACTGACCATTCTGTTAACAGGTCAGTGCCAAATCTACAGCTCCACCAGGGCTTCTCGAGCCTTCACTAGACAAATAAAATTAAAACAATAACAACAAACCAGTGAGTCAATTCTAAATTATGGCAATCTTTTTTCCTTTTTTTAAGATAATTTGATTGGGGACTCTCACAGCTCTTATAACAATCCATACATCATCAATTGTATAAAGCATATTTGTACAAATGTTGCCATCATCATTTTCTAAACATTTACTTTCTATATGAGTCCTTGGTATCAGCTCCTGTTCCTGTGCCACCCCACCCCATCCCAGACTCGTGACCCTATAATAAATTATAAAGTATTGTTATTATTATTTTTATACCTTACATTGACCATTGTCTCCCTTCCCTCACAGTTTCTTCCACATTTCTCTCCCCACCTTCCACCTATCCTTCTGGAATTGCTACTCCCATTTAAGCTCCTGAAGGGTTTATCTGACCTGGATTACATGTGTCATGTACCTTTGTACATGTCCCACCCAATCCATAGTGAAAGACAGGATTGGGATCATGACAGTGGGAGGGGAGGGGGCATTGAGGAAATCTCAAGGAACTTGAGGAATATTGTGTGTTTCACTGTGCTATAATACTGCACCCTGATTGGCTCTTCCCTTCTTTGTGACCTTTCTATGAGAGATGTATCATTGTCTACAGATGGTTTGGGGGTCTCAACTCCAACCCCCTTCATTCTTTATAATATGTTTTTGTTTGTTTGTTTGGGATCTTTTGATGCCTATTTCCTGATCCTGTAGACACCTCATGATCTCACAGACTGATGTGTTTCTTCCATGTGGGCTTGTTGCTTCTCTGCTAGATGACCACTTATTTAACTTCAAGCCTTTAAGACCCCAGACACTATATCTTTTGATAGCCAGGCACTGTCACCTTCCTTTACCACATTTGCTTGTGCACCCATTTTGTCTTCAGCAATCATGCAGGTAGGGTGACCCTTAGTGAATTCCAGGTTGTTAAAACAAACTCTTCTTATGTTAAGGGAGGGCTTGAGCAGAGGCCCAAAGTCTGTCCACTTCCTCAATATATTGCCATACTCACACACACACACACACACACACACACAGATCTATACCTCTATTTTTATGAATTAATATATTTACATAAGTATGCATTTATGTTTAGACCTCTATCCAATAGCTTTTTCTCTCAGATGGTTCCAGTTTCCTTTTACCTTGGTATTTTCCCACCATCATGCTCCCCCTCCATCTGCCTCTTAGTAATTCCTCTCAGCTAGGTCGCTATTGCTCCAACACCCGCAGGATCTCTATATCTGTCTCATTGTTTATTTTTATTCCCTGGCTGTTCCCCTCTCTCTGGCATTGTTTGCTCACCACTTCCTGCTCCTGCCTTCCCCGTCGGGGGCAGGGACATAAGGGTCAACTGGCACCATTTAGTTCACAAAGACAATGTTCTAGATCCTATCTGGGTGAGTAGGCACTAGGTCCAAAAGTGCATGAGCAGACATTGAAGGTCAACTCATGATTTCTCCCTATCTGGAGGGAAAAGGCGTCATGAAAATCAAAAGGCCTAACTCACTGCCATGGAGTCAATGCTGACACATACCAACACAGTAGGACAGAGTAGAACTGCCCCTGTGAATTTCCAAGATGGGCACTCTTTTAAGAAGTAGAAAGTGCATCTTCCTCCCACAGAGTGGCTGGCAGTTTTAAACTGTTGACTTTGTACTTGAGTCCAGCGTGTAACCACTAGGCCCTAAGAGCTTAGTTCAATGGATTATTGTCCCCACAAATATGAAACCAAAAGAACTAGATTTTACCTAATCACCAGGATCAATTATTCTGAAAAGGATCACATTGAGAGATCCTAGTTAAAGTGGGAGAAAAATTGTAGACCAGACCCCTAAATCATGAGACCTAGCTCTGGTCCTTAGTCACCCTTGAGTTCTAGAACTGAAGTAAACTAATTTTCATGTTAGATTCATCTCTCACTTAAGATTCATTGAGTAGGGTGACCTAAGGACACAATTCAGAAGGATTAGGAAAGTTTGAGGAACAGAAACCGGAAGCACTGCGAGCAAGTGGGTGAAGCAATAAATGGTACATTGAAGGGGTTACAATCGATAAGTTGATACAAAATGTGTGTGAATTGTTAAATTTAAAATAGTTGATATGTAAGCCTTCACCTAATTCACAATAAAGAGGGGTTTGTTGGGTTTTTTAAATTAACATTATGTTCAAATATATCCTAGGACAACGATTTGCAGTCCTTTCATTATCAGTTCTTTCATGATCTTTTCATTTCATATCAGATTCTGATAACTGATTGTCCACACACATCTTGGAAACTTCTAAAAAGTCTTCAGGAGTCCATTAGTGCACATAGTAAACAAGACCTTATCTCAAAAATCAAGAACAGAAGAATGCAAAATACTGCACAATCAAGATCTAGACTGGGAAAGAAGGACCATAAGTACCAGAAGAATCCAGAGAAAAGAAAAGTTATATGAGATTTGGTCCACATAATTACATTAGCCTTGCAGATGCTGACTTGCCTGCAATTGCATGTGATTCTCATGGTGTCAATTTAAAATGATTCATTATGACGCCATCTCTGAAGGCTGAATGGGTCAACCGTGGCTGTTGGTTACATTTGGGGAACTTTTTTGAAAACCTGATTTGAACTATAAATCAATCAGAACTGTAAATATAAAATCCATTTAAAGAAGGAATTGTTATTCATCTTCTCTTTCTGTCTGTACTAAAATAAATTTGCACCCTAGAACTCCGGTTGTGAATTGTTCATAAGACATCACTTTCAGGATAGTTTGCCACATATAATATATGAGAGATTTTGATAAGTTGCAATAGCATCCTTCTGCTGTTATTTTAGAAGAAAAGAAGAGTTAAATTTTGCTGCTATGTAATAGAATCATTAGCATTTTGGGAAAAATTCCTGTTGAACATCACAATGGATATAAATCTGTTAAAATTAGATATATCTTCAGAAAATTTTTATTCAAAAAGTGAATTGGTTTTTGCTTATAATGCTGACCAGAGAGAAACACTATCAATACTTTCTTATACAGTTGTCCAAATAAATAACTTTTCATATCACTCACACACACATGCCAACACATACATGTTTAGATACATGAATACATATAGATTACAAATATAAGGTACACATAGTTTTATAAATAGGTTGTTATACAAAGCTTTTATAATCTGCTCTTCATCTCAAACATATTTTCATATCAGAAACACTATTTTCAATAATTAACAACATTCCATTCTATCATACAAATCTACCATCATTTATTCAATTAATTCCTGATTGTCAGACATTTACATTTTTCTTTTTTTATTTATATTTTTTCATCAATGTTTGTTGCTATATAAAAGACTATGATGAACAACAGATGATAAATATTTCATATTTCATCAGCATTGAGTACATTCTGAGGATAAATTCTTGATGTGGAATTTAGGGAGTCAAGTGTGTGCTTATAATATCTGAGGGCAATAAAAAGCATTGCTACAAAATCATAGGAATGCTTAGTAAACAAAAATATGAAGCTTCTTCTCCATGTATTCCTGAAGGCAGTGTTCCCACCTCTCTAACCCTTCCCCTAAAGAATTCTGGACTGTTTGATTTATACCATTTCAAATGGCACTTTGGGCATCCTTGAGGGACTCAAATTGTGTTCCTTTGAAATGTCCTTGAGTTTGGGGAAGAAAATGAGGTTGAAGTCCCAAGATTGGGGCTGTAGGGTGGATGGGATAAGCTTTCCCAATGAATAGGGCAGCCCTTGGTAACCTTGAAAAATAACTTGATATATTGTCATGATGCAAAAAAAAAAATTCTAGATGTAACCTTCCAGTTCTTTTTCTCACGAGTGCAGTTTTAAATTTTCTTCCAACACCCTAAATTACTCTGGTCATCCTGTGTTCTTGAAAACAATCAATCAAAATTACCCTGGGGTTGCCCCCAACAGTCATCCTATCCATCTGAGCTGACTGTTCTGCCTTCAATTTAATGGGGCCAGAAGAGATCCTCAGAAACCACTGTTTGATTGGACCTTTTTTTGAAGGCAGCTTAACAAGACTAAGACAGATGCATTAAGGAGGAAACTTATTGCAGTCATCCAATGATCATAAAGACACATGAAAGGTTTTTATAATCT
Organism: Nesogale talazaci; assembly: GCA_004026705.1. Taxonomy (NCBI): domain Eukaryota; kingdom Metazoa; phylum Chordata; class Mammalia; order Afrosoricida; family Tenrecidae; genus Nesogale; species Nesogale talazaci. The sequence continues at coordinate 272,908 of PVJH01000622.1, forward strand.
GGCCTTCACCTCTTGAACGTTTTTTTTATATCAGAAACACTATTTTTAATAACTAAAAACATTCCATTTTTATCATACAAATCTACCATCATTTATTCAATTAATTCCTCATTGTCAGACTTTTATATTTTTCATCAATTGTTTGGAATCAGCCTGTGTATGTGTGAAATGAAACCCTAGATCTTTTGACTTACCCTCATCTATACTGACTGCTAATGGCTCTCTCGTCCCAGTCTAGACCAGAACTACCTTCTTTCATTGTCGTCTCTCCTAACACACATTCCTGTACTAAGCTGTGCCATGAGATGAAAACCTTTATCCCAGGTGAGACTAAAGAAGATCAGAGAGGGGCATGATAAGGAAAACACCAGCCAGGCACATGCCGTTCATTCATTCCAGAAGCTCATATTAAGCACCTAGCATGTGTCAGAGACACTGGGTGACATAAACACCATTTGTCCTACCCAAAGAGTTTGCTGTTAGAGTTCACTCAGAGAAACCAGTCATTGAAAACTCCATAAAGGACAGTCTGACACATGTGACACACAGGTGGAGGCTTCATGAGGCAGACTATACTTGACAGGAACTGGTGTGAGAAGTGTGTGCGTCATGTACAAGCAGTTCAAAGTTTCCTGCTCAGTGTCTAGAACAGAGAAGGTCACAGACAATCCCCAAGGATGAGAAGGGCAGGGGATAGACTATCTACCTGAAGGCTCAGTTACTGATCATAAAGAAAGTCACTTATGCTGAGCTAAATTATACAGTAGACATTTTTCAAGTAAACGGGTAGGTAGGGAAAGGGCACGAGAGTGAAAGGAAACAATGTGCAAAGGCGTAGAGGCTTGTGACATAATGTTACATTCTGGTGAATGGCAAGTCCATCACCATGACAACAGGGTGGGTACAGCATTGTTAGAGATAGATGTGGCTAAGATCAGTTCTCAAAGATACCTAGCTGCCATATTTGGGACTGTGGATTCAATATTGCAGCGTACTAAAGGATTTGAGAATTGAACTTTTCATATTCAGAAACATTTGACCTGACACACAGTGGTTAAATATACAGGGTTTGAGAGTCACTAGGTGAAAATAATATTTGTCACACAGCAAGATTTATGCAGGAAGCAACAAAAAAGATGGAAGAAATAAAGGTTCACTGTACAAAAGAGAACTGATCAATACACCACCTGTTCAGAGGGTAGCATGTGATTAGCAACAAGAAATCCCAACCTGTTCTGAAGACATTAGCAGGGGGGTGAGGAAGTTCTGGGAATGGAAGTGTTTCAACTTATGCAGTGCTGAAAGTATTCACATGTCTATGCCAAGAAATTTAGAAAACGGGTGTTAGAGATCCATATTTGTCTCCATTATCATTGGCAGTACAGGCTAGTGAACTTTTGCTGAAGACTATAAATTGATGCAGCAGTGCGGAGATGAGAGCTGCCGGAAATCCCACCCTCTTTAGAAAAGGAAGTGGGCAAGTGACATCATTGCTGACATCAGATGTATCTTGGCTAAAAGCAGAGAACACCATGTTTCCTGTGTGCAACTGATGAAGCAAGGGTGTTTGACTATGTAGATCGTAAAAAACAAGTGATAACATTGAGAAGAAGAAGATTTCTAGCACTATTGTGCTCACATGGAATCTGTACACAGACAAAGAGGGTACTCTTTACGGAACAAGAGCAAACTGTATAGTTTTAAATCAGGAAAGGTATGCATCAGGAAAGGGTTGTGCCCTTCCACCATACTTATTCAATCTGTATGCTGAGCAAATATTCCAGAAGGTTGGGCTAGATACAAAGTACTGTGTCATCCAGATCAGAGAAACGATGCCAATTAACAACCTACTGTATGCAAACGACAAAATCTTGCTTGCCAAAAGTGAAGAAAACTTAGCTTTTTTTTTTGAGCAAGACTGTAGTCTTCAGTATATATGACAATGCAAGGTAAAGAAAGCCAGTATCTTCACCGGTGGACTACAGACAACAGCATAACAAACGGAAAAAAGATCAACATTGTCTATGATTTCATTTTTTACTTAGGTACATAATCAAGTTCATAACAACAGAAGTCAAGACCTCAAATTTTTGCACTAGGAAAATCTGACACACAAGACTTCTTTAAAATAATTAAGTGCAAAGATGTCGCTTTGAGGACAAATATTCACCTGGCCCAAACCATGGTATTTTCAATAATTCATGAGCATGTGCAAAGTAGACATTGAATAAGGAAGACAAGCAAATGATTGATGCAATTGAGTTACAGTGCTGGTGAACAATATTTAAAATGCCATGGAATTCCAGAAGCATGTGTCTTAGAAGAAATATAGCTAGAAAGTTCCTTAGAAACAAGAATGGCAAGTACTTTGGCTATGTTTTCAGAAGAGACCAGAACCTGAAGAAGGGCATCGTGTTTGGTAACATAGAGGGTCAAGAAGGAAGGAAGAAACCTTTGAAAAGATATATCAGCACAGTGGCAATAACAGTGGGCTGTCAAATAAAAGCAATTGTGAGGGTGGTCCTGGCCAGGGATCTTTTTGTTTCGTTTGCTCACTATGAATCACAGCCAGGTCAACAACCCCTAAAATAACAGCAACAGCATCTACAAGAGTACTGAGATGGGTAAGTAAATTAATGTCTTTGGCAAAGGATACCATGCTTGATAAAATAGAAAGTCAAGGATGAAAAATGAAGACAGCCAAGGGATGGGTTGACAGTGGCTGCAACAGGCTCAAACATTAAAAAAAAAATTGTGAGGATGGTTTAGAACCAGGAAGTACTTCACTCTATTGTGCATATTGTTGCAATTCATTGGAATTGACTCAAAAACACTGTGTCAGTCCGGGTAGACTAGAGAAACAAATCCAGAGAGACACATATGTGTATAGGAAAGTGGTTTATATACAAGAGCAATTCAATACTGAGAAAACACCCCAGTCAAAAGCAAGTCTGTAAGTCCAATGTTAGCCCATATGTCCAATACCAACCTGGAAAGTCCTCTTCAGCTCACGAAACACATGCACTGATGCCAAATGCAGGATGATCACAGGCCAGTGTGTGGAAAATCTTATAGGTCCAGTGTCATTGTAAGCATCTTAGTACCGGCACGAGTTTCCATGTGAACGTTCCAGCTCAGAGCACTAACGCAGTTCCATGTGTCTCGTCAGGAGTAGTATTGTCTCAAGACGTGAGCAGGGAGAAAATGTGTCTTTGCCCTCAAGGAGGAAAGACCAGAGTTCCTAGGATTCTCATGAGAGAGTCACACCCACACAGAAGCCTCATTGGTTATATCTTGATTGACAGGCTAGACTCCACCCCTTCACTCATTATCCTCTCAAATCGACAGCACATAATGTAACTACCTCAGGCACCTAGCAGCATAGTAAGTAAATTGATAGCGCTAAAGAACTCATCACAATGTCCATGCTATACTATGGACTCAAAAGATAATAAATAGCTACAATAATATTAATAGTCTATTATTCTCATAGCTACCCATTGAAGGAAGAAGAAATAGAAGTAAAGTTCAAATGTGCGAAAAGATTAGCACCTATTCCAACAATTATTCAAGAGAGACACTCTATTCAGTATCGAGTTTTGTGACTCTCATCTGAGTGCTCCAATATCTATTTTAAAAGATATTTAAAAAATATAGTCCATGATAATCCAAATGACAAGTGCCCTTTCCCCTTACATTTGGCTCAGGTGGGGCAAAATAGAAACTCTCTAAAAGAACTACCTCCAACCTCTCCAGCAAAGCAAGACAAAAGGAAGATAAGTGTAAGCCTGGTTGTTAAAAACAGCACCAATGCAAGAACAACCACTAACTTATTGAGCTTTTGCGAGGTGTAGGCACAATGTTAAATACTCTCATGCATCAATCAGGCTGACTCTTCTAGAGAAACAAAATCAGATACTAACGTGTACAAGAAAGCACTTTCTATTAAAAAAAAAACAACCCCATCCCAGTCCAACTGAAGCCAATGGACCAGATTTTAACTGGAGACACTCAGACTCTTGCAGTGGGTGAAGCAAGGTGTCTTGAAAAGTGAGAGATCACGGTCCAAGAGGTGCAGAGTCTTGTGGTAACAATGATTTACATATAACCCCCTCCCTGGGAGATGGGCAGCAGAAAGTGGGTAAACAGAGACATCAGTCAGTGTAAGACATGAAAAAATAATAATTTTTAAGTTATAAATGGTTCTTGAGGAGGGTGGGGGAGGAAAGGGACAATGAGGAGCTGATACCAAGTGCTCAGGTAGAAAGAAATTATTTTGGAAATGATGATGGTAAGAAATATACAAATGTGTTTGAAAAAATGGATGCATGTATGTATGGTGATAAGAGCTGTATGAGCCCCCAATAAAATGTTTTTTTAAAACTGGCCCAAAGATATAAAATCACTCAGCTGCATGGGTTTAGCATACGCTCACACCACTCCTAAGCTCATACTTTTAGCTTCTGAAAGCATTTGTCTAAGCACTCCAGATGAGCCACCTCATAAGCAGAAAAGGAGAAGAAAATTCTGCATCAGGGCAAAAGCCTCCAACTGCTTTACCCCAGGCTTTTTCCAGAGCTGCGGCTTCAGAGCTAGTCACAGGATTCACTGGCTTATTAGGCACAGGGCGACCCTGCCATGTTGTGATTCTGTCTCTTACCGGTGGAAGCACTCCCACCTGAAAGACCGCAGTGCAGGAGATTCCTTTATACTTGGGTAATAGGCTGATAGGACACGTGTAAGTGAGTATCAGCACCCAGCAGTGTGTCTCAGGCTGGTGATGAATGGAAGGCAAGAGCGACATTCACTAAATCAGGCCGCCTGGGCCATGCAGAGGAGCGCAGCACATGTAAGCAAGAGTGATTCACGGAACCTGCTCTGGCAATCTGTGGACTTTATTCCAGGCTCACAGCAGGGAAAAACATACTTAAATCTTGCCTGCAGAGCTCACCGGGAATGAAATCCATCATATCACTGTAGGGGGAGAAAAAGAAATCAGCTCTGTAATTGTGTGATGCATTCAGGGACCAGTCACTGCTGTCAATATTCAAACTTCCCCTGGATGTGTAATGAGATGCTATCAGCAATGTCTTTGCATGCAGTCCAGTCCTGCCCAGTGGTAGGGAGGCCCCACTGAGCACTTAGCAGCTTTGATGTTGTAGGACACAGGATCAGGGCATAGAGTCTTGGCTAAAAGACTGCAACGACAGGGAAGAGCAGCTGGCTTCCTAAGTGAACACTTGCTCACCATAGGGTCCAGTTTCCTGTGAATGGGGAGGTGTGTCAAATGTGTCGGGGGATTCATAGGTAAGAGGAGTGGGGAGAGAGCTAGCAACTCCTTACCCCCTCACTCTCACCCGTAATCTCGTTACTTGCCTAGAGTTGGAGGATTCCTGGATACACATGTGATAGAAGAAAATGTTGCCTGGGTCTGGGTCATCTTCAGGATCATCCAACCACTAACTGTGTTCAGTAGTCTGTTGCAAGACATAGGGGCTTCCCTGTTTCATTGGGATGAAAGATTTACCCTCTCAGAAGCCCACAGGGTAGTTCGACTCTACCAGGCTTGACTCAGAGTCTTTCTCCTGAGTCTATCTTACTCAAACAGTCTCCCTGAAATCGGTCAACCAGTCAGGACTCTAATGGTGTTTGATGATGATTCGACTTCAAAAAGCTCATGGAAAAGTACAATTAAAAAACAATGGACTCCCCACCCTCACCCCAAACTATTGAAACCCCTTGCTTCCAGTGAGTTCTCAGCATGACAGGTCACCATTACATGGTAATCTGACATACTGTCTGGCCCTCCCACCCACATGATAATCACGAGACCTAACCACGGCTGCACACTCTACATGCCAGATACTGGGTGAAATTAAATATTAGAGAAATCTTCTAAATCTGGGCATTCATATTTTGCATGTGAGGTTTTAAGTAATTAGCCAAGCAACTCCTAAGTAGTCTGGGGTTGTGTAGCACCCAATCACTTGACCTTCCACATTGTCACCTCCACCTTATCACTGCTTTCAAGGTCAGTCCTGAATTATTATTTACTCAAAAGTGACAGTAAGCCACTTTGCCTTCCCAGGTATTTCCCCTCACAATAATGATCAAAGTCTGAACATATTTGTGAGTTTATTTGGCTTGCTTGTTACTACTATTCTGTTTTCCCAACTATACTGTCAGTTCCAGGAGAGCAAGTATCTTGCCTCTTATGTCCATCTTGGCCTCACCAGCACTTGTAGCCACACCGAGAAACGCATTCCTATCTGGTAAGTTTGTTGGATGACTGTGTTGGCATTCATCGCTGAGTTTAATTAGGTGCACAGATCATAAATTTCTCAGAGGTAGAGACCATGTTTTGCTGATCTCTGAGCTTTAAGTGTGCATACAATTAAAGCTGGTTGATATGTGGTAACATTTTCGGAACAGGCATCTAAATCTTGGAGCAGACAGACCTGAGTTCACTCATCCATTGACTGTGTGCCTTTGAGAAAGCTACTTAACTCTCTGCCAAACAGCTGCCTTATCTGTAAAATGGCAAGCTTGTTGAAGGAATTAACAGCAAAGAGCCTGGCACACGGGAGCAAACTAACACCCATCTCCCCCACACCTTGAATGGACAAATGAAAGAATGCGTGCCCTGTACATAACGTGACTGTGAGGTGAGTTTTTAAGGACCTGAGAGAAGGCCCAGGTGACAACGGGTGAGGAGCAGCGACAAGCCAGTCACTCTGGGGAGCAGCAGGGCAATCCCGGGCCCCCCAAAACTTAACTCAGAGGATGAAAAAAATCGGAGGATGGAAAATGAGGCATCAGAGCAAAGGGAACATGGGATAAGCAAGGATGACATTGTCATTAGAAACATCTTTGCCTAAATTACAAGATATCACATAGATTGCATGTCTGGCACATGAGACCTAGTCGCACTTAATAAGTACTAACTGCCACTTGACCAAAGGGCAACTCTATTATTACTGTTCTCTGTCAAATTGGAGTTTCTGCAGGCATGAACCTCCTCATCTGTCATAATCCTCTTACCTTCTCGTTTGAAAGGATGTGACTTCCAGCTGGAAGCCTACCCAACCTGAGCTCCATTTCAATGAAACACAGTCCTTGAAATTACTCCCTTAAGTTCATTTCTGCCTTGATTTTATTTAATTACAAGATCAATTTTCAAAAATGTTTGTATTTCAATTAAGTAAGAAATACATAGGAGGAAGCTTCAAACTTTTCTTCATAAATGTCTATTATCCTTCCTTTCCCTTCTACCACAATCTTGTTGCAACAATGACAAGGAAAGCTGCCTGACCCCTCTGAGTGAGGAGGCACCCTATGCTAGAAATGCAGAGGCCCGGGGACATGAGCCTGACCACCCAGAACCTTGCCAAGTGAGCATACTAAGTAATAATAAAAAACAACCCGGAATTCAAAGCCCCCTGCCATGCATATAAGAAGGGTCTGCCAGCTCTGAGTGGTGTTTCACTACTTTTGCCCTAACCATAGTGTTGACCCACTAGGGGCCCGTCCCCAGTGTATCCTGACTTTACTGTTCCATAAACCTGATGTGGTGCTTCCCCTTACCTGCTTGTTCAGTCTCTGCATGGTAGCCATGTCGTTCTTTCCTCCTTTGGAGAAACTGGGGGTGGGGGGGGGGCGGGCAAAAAGGGGTCACTACCACCCTAACACATATTCATATAGAAAGAAGATATATAAAACACATGTAAACAAAAATTTTCAGCAAAATATGAAAAAGCAATCTTTTCTTATTTAATATTTAGGTAACTAGTACTGTTTTACCCTTCTAATTAATACTAGTATCATCACCCCTCTCTGTCAATCTTTGTGCATATCCTTCATTATTACATCAGAATGTCTTTTTGAAACAGAATTAAGTGATTCAGTTGGAGCTGCCAACTTAAGCACGAAACTCAGATAGAAACTTAAGTTTGGCCCTGAGGGACGTGGCTGGAAAAATGCTGAAAATGTGGCCTGCCTGATTTACATCTGACTTCCCCTGGAGAATGGGTCTGCACAGGAGAGTCTCAAAGGTAACATCTCAAAATGGTATTTAGGAAACTTGCCGAATAAAAATGCCCGAGGGCTGCATTTTCAATTCTGCAGACTTTGTCCCCAGGGTGGTCCCAGCACAGCTGCCTCTCGGTCTGAGGTCTGAACTGCCCATGGGAACTGGGATCTCTCTATTGACTATGAAGGTTTCTGCACTCAGGAGAACTCGAGCTACCCTTTTAGGTCCGCCATCAAGGTACATTGCCTGTATCTTGATTTCTTTTTTTTTTTTTTAATTAGGCATCACTGCCCTGGTGGTGGGAGGAGGAGGCCCAGCCTTTGCTCCTGCATTGCCTGTATCTTGAAACTGTTATCATTTTACACCAACGAAGACAAACACCTTCGTAATTACAACCATTATAGAAAAGGTCTCCATATGGAAAGAGGCCAAACCTAAACAATTAGTCACACTTATTATAATCAAATTATTTTCTCTAAAATGAAGGGGAAAATTAAAATACAATCTATTTTCTTTATTGAGAAGGGCAAAGAAAAGCATAGAGACTTGATAATGACTAGCTACCAAGTTGACATGACCACTGATGGATGAGCTCACTACCAGCTGCAAATAAGAAGAGCCCTAAATCTGTTTGTTATACGGGCTGTGAATCATGTGTGCTGCATTCAAATTGCCGATGAGAAAGGAGAGAGAGACAGGCTGCTGACTTGCAACCTGATTGAAATATTTTCACACTTGGCTCGCTTGGAAAATTATACAGCAGGATTTCTGTGGGACCTCCAGGTTTGTGGCCCAAAAGGGACCTTGAGCTCATGACTTTTGCATTCCCAGTTCCCAGAGAGCAAAGCAGAATTCAGGTCATTTTGTTCTTTACAGCACTTGGTCAGCTAAAACTTTCAGCTGATTTTTATAAGATACTTATGCAGAAAGGCTGCGGTTGCAAATCTGCTAGAAAGGTGTGTCAGACTGGGTTGTCTGGAGAAACAAAACCAGCATCTCAACTCAATTCAACTACATCCAGAGTTCTGCTGCTGGCTGGCACCCTCTTCAGACTCACATATCTGCTGGTTGATGATGCAAAAAGGTCAAATAGAAAGCAGGGAGACCACAGTCCAGTGGGGATGAGTCGAGTGTGTTCAAGGTTGGTGGAAGCAAAATAAGATGCCGACAGCTCTCAGATCAGGAGCTGTGAGGTAGACACAGAGTTCCAGCAAGCCAAAAGGCCAAGGGACACACAGAGAGGAAAATAATTTCTCACTCTATTTCTTATAGAAAAGGTCACACCCTCTAGGAGGTGTCATTATCATGGTGTGACTTGATTGGTTGGGCCCCCACCCCCACACAGGGTCAAGTTGACCTAAAATCTAACTCCCACACACGATCGCCTAAATTTTTTTAATTGGCAAAAGACTTGAGTAAGCATTTCACATAAGAGGAAAATCAAATGGTTAATAAATATTTGAAAAGGTGCCCAATATCACTAATCTTCAGAGAAATGCAAACTAATGCCACAATAAAACACTGTAACGAATCCATCAAAATGACTAGAATTTCTGTATCTAGTAATGCTGAATGCATGCATACCCAATGACCCAGTAATTCAAAATGTGTTCATCTGTGCACCAAAAGGAAAGCAAAAAAATGGCTTTAGAAGCACTATTTTTAAGAACCACAAAATTGGAAGTAGCCCAAATTGTATCAGCAGAGGACAAATAAAGTCTGTTTTTTAATACAAGGGAAAACTTCAACAACACAAAAGAAAAACCTACACTATGTGTCATGATATGGATAGATTTCACAAATACTATGCTGGGCAAAATAAGAAAATGAGGAGGAATAAATACTACATGGTTCCATTATGCAGTATTCAAAACTGATACAATTAATTCACAGTGTGAAAGGTCAAGACTGACTAGTTTTGCTGAAAGAGGGATAATATTTAGGAAGATAGATGTGTTAGTCTGAATTAACTAGAGAAACAAATTCATAGACACACATATGTGTGTAAGAGAGAACTTTATATCAAAGAGCAATTGTACATGAAGAAAACATCTCAGCCCTGTCCAGATCAAGTTCATAAGGCCGATACTAGGCCATATGTTGATACTAGTCCATTCCTCTTCAGACACATGCAGCCTTGCAATGACAGCAAATGCAGGAAAGTGGGTGGAAAGTTTTATGGATTCACTCGGGGTGGAAGCATCCAGTGCTGATGTGGGTCTCCATGTGACACCTTCAGCTGGGTCCATCAGCATAGCTTCATGAGGTTTGTCAACATAAATGTCTCCCAGGAAGTGGAAGCAGAGAGAGAGTGTATCAGGGCCTCCACTGAACAATTTGCAGGCATGAAAGAGAAGAACTGTGATTGTTTCAAAGGCAATGCTTTGTAAAATTATATTTTCTTTTCCTCAATAAGTGAGAGGTTAAAATTGGGGGGGGGGG